>MPNW01000015.1:16543-21543 GCA_011800805.1 Hirudo medicinalis
TGCTCCCAGAGCCCGAGGGTTTCTGGTCGACACTGCTCCCAACCGCACCCCTGATCCCAGCGAAATGGATAATCAGATAAATTAAAACAAACTATGCTTAACTAATAACAACAACAATAATAATAATCATAATGATAACAATAACAACAACCATAATGATGATGATGATGATAATAATAATAATAAATTCGCCCCAAAAATGACAACACTGAATTCTGATCATTCTCAAAGACTAACAACGCAGCCGAGGACAGTGCGCCATCTGTTGGACTGAAAGAAAACAATAAGAATAATGACTTTAAAATTATTTAAATTAAGAGTTAAAAATAATGTCGAACACGCTCACAATGATGACACCACAACACCACTTTACCCCCTCTCCCAGGAAAAAATATAAAAATCCAATAATAGATCTCCATACTTTCCGAGCCTGTAGCCGTGACCGGAAAAGGCTTGGGCGCTGACCTTCGGCCTGACGAAATCCTCGTGGCTGTGGTCCTCCATGTCCAGCGTGACCGTGCTACCCTTGGCCAGTAGGACCAGCTCCCTCGGAATCTTACTGCACGATAAAAGTAGAACGACATCGAGTTTTACGACCCTAGAAGACACCGCTTTAAGTGCGACTAATCGATAATTAATCACCAATTAATCCGTTAATTAATGTAATTATGTTCTTTGCGTCCCTAGAAACACAGCCCAATTTCGGAGCTTGCGTCTCGTCCGCCCAACGATCCTGTCATCATCCTCGACGACGGTCCCGATAATCTTCTACCCTCATACCCTGACTCTAACCCTCATACCCTAACCCTAACCCTCATACCCTAACCCCAACCCTCATACCACCCACTCAATCTTAAAGAGATTTCGGCTCATGCAACTGGTATTATAACAACTTTCGTACGTCATAATTCAGATCATGATTATTAATATTATTATCATCATCATAAATATTATTATTATTATTGTTATTAATAGAAATCAACAATAACAGAACTGTAATTAAAGCATTGATATTATGATAATAATAATTATTATTATAATATGATGATATTATGATAATTGATTGTCACAGTCACAGAAAGTACACTCGAGGATGCAGCCAGGAAAGCCTATGAGCATGGTAACTACACTGCATTCATATTACATACTCATTATAATAACCATATTCAATTACTATTATTATTATTATTATCATCATCATCATCATCATCATCATCATCATCACCATCACGATCATTCCAAAACGATGAGCGGCAAACACCAACCCCCTCCTGACGTCTTCAAGGAATTCCAGGTTCTCGGGGTCGTGGAAGTCCCTCAGGGGCCCATTGTCCACACTGAACCCGTTCCTCCAAAACCTGAGCACAACGTCCACCTGAGCCGAGCGACGAACAACAACAATGTTGTTATTGAGTTAAAGTTTGCAATGAAAGTGGAAAAGATTTTTCAGCTTCCCAACATCAAGACTTGATGAGTTAACTCCTCCTCCTCATCATCATCATTATTATAATAATCATAATTATTATAATTATTGTCTGTTATATAATCTGCTATTATTTTAACAATTATAATAATAATTATCAATTAATAAGAATTAAAATAAATAGATATATATTCTACATATATAGAACACATAACATTAACAGGTTACTACAATATCATACAAGTTAATAACATCTATTTACATTAGCTGGCCTATCATCAGAGGGGAGGCCCAGAGAAATGGCACCGCCGGGATCGTTCTCCCCCCCGAGGCGGTAAGCAGCCCCCTGGAAGTAGTTGGTCTTCTTCCTGCTGTCCCTGGACTCCCTGGAATCCAGTACCTCAGCACCGTGCCTGGTTTTATTACAACGATATCATGTCATCCCCCCCTTCATCAGTCGTACCAACCTCAAGAATATTATGTATTTCTCAATAAGTAACAATCGTGCGAACAATTCAACTATAGCAATCAACGATCAGTTTGCAACTCAAAGTGCTGGTGTTCAAGTCCAGCTGATAGGAGAGGAAACGTCAAACACTCACTCCTTGGCATTCTTGAACATGTCCGCCACCAAAGATTCGTGGTTCTTTTTCTTTGGGCCGAGGATCTGCTGCCCTCTGCCCACGCACAAATGAATAAAGAGAAATAGATACAAATTTCAAAGAAAAAATTTGGCAGAGTAATAAATTTATAATAATAATAATAATAATAATAAACGATTCCTAATTAATCATCCACGAATAAATTCAAGCAAAAATAATTGACCGATACACATAGAATGCCCACTGAAGCTGAGCTAAGACACTCACCCTCCTGACTCACTGCCCCCGGCGTAGAAGGCTTGTCCCTGATCCTCCTCATCTGAACTTGGGTCGGTCTTTCTCAGACTCTCGAAGGTTGCAATCCTGGAAAGAATTCTTCTGGTTTACCGGCCCGATATAACAAACATTTCCTGACTGACAGTTTCATGATGATAGGAAAACTTCACTATAGCCAAAAGAGTTTTCAGATAAGATAGAAGTTGGTTAATCGTGGTCTTTTCCTCGACACCACCACACCAGATATTCCCCCCCCAAAATCTGTTTCATCGTATATTCGGGAATCACCAACCTGCTGGACGATTGAGTCTTAATCGGGAGAGCCTTGGCACCCATTGCTGGGGAAGGTTGTCTCACAGTGCTTGGAATGGGCTGCCTGACCTCGGGTATGGGCGGGTCAGTGGAGAATCCGGGCTCTTCATCACTCTCCGATGCCAGCACCACCTCCTCCTGGTGGTTGTCGTAAAAGTTTTCTATGGCTAGCTGTTTAAAATTAAAATTTAACTTCACACAGAGTTAAAGAAGTCATAAGCACTTACATATAATTTAAGATTGCAATTGGAGTTCCTAGTTTTGTATTAAAACTATGAGATTAATAAGAATAATTCATTGTAGGAAAGTCTTATGAGTTGGATATTTTAACTACAATTTTTGAGTCCTCACAAACTACTACCATTTTAAGGGATCAACATTATAAGATTATTTCAATACTAAATATTTCTTAAGTAAGCAGGCCGATACAAAGCAACATCAAGTAACGGCCAATTTTGAAATTAAACTAAGAAATGAGATGGCAAAAATGATAATAAACATTCGATCAAAATCTTAGCAATGAAAAACCGACATCAGAATTCCATCCTGCGCATTCTAGAAAGAATCTAGCTCTTTCTGAGCTGGTGCCGGTAACGCTCGTGAATTGTTCTATCAACTTCTCTTGCTGTTGAGCGTCCATAGCTATTTGTGAAACGAACGAAATATTGTATTTAGAGAGAAGTCAAAACAATGACTATAATAAAATTTAAAAAAAAACTGCACTAATAAATTTAGAATACTCTAAAAATTATCCTGATTTTTACCGTTTTTAATTTTTAAGACCTCGATGGGCTTTCAAACCATTTTAACGCAGAGAATTCCTATCAGCACAACGTCTACACTGTCATCAATTATCATCATCACTACAGTTATTGAGATAGGAATATATTTCTCCAGAGACTTTTGGTCTCCAACCAAGAGAAACACATTTTTAGATCTAAATAGCCGGTACTTACCCAGAGTTGCGAGTTGGCTTAAGCAGGTACCTACTAGTACCCAGTACCTATTCTACTGCTTTCCCCAAATTGACACCTTATACAAAATCTGCATATCGCTCACTCTACTCATTCCTGCTTGAACGCAAACTTTTCTCTAAAGCAAAAGTTGGCAAAAAACTCTAGTTGGATAATCATTTTCACTCGATTGGTGGTTTATAAAATAAAAATAGGACACTGAGCAAGTTTTTTTTTGTTAAACACAGAAACATTATTTAACATTCGAAGAGTTTTTTTAGCCAATCTATGAAATCGTCCTTAGCCCCCTTTAAGGATTTCCTATCGTCATTATAATCTTTAATGTCGTCTGAACCTTTAAGGAGCTCCATGGGGGAGTTGACCAACCTCACAGAACCTTCAAGTCCCTTTCAATACATTTGATCGATGCAATGTCGCTGACATCCTTGCAAGAAATGACTCAACTGTCACATCGTATTCATATGGAATAAATACTGAGGAGAAAAATAAATAACAAGTACAAATAATGCGTTGCTTGCTTTTACCGTATAAATTTGGATTCCTCAGGCTCGCCTAACCCTAACCCTAACCCTAACCCTAACCCCGAGATCATGGTGCAAGTCGTTGATGACTCTGTAGAAATAAGAATCAATGAATATTTGCAGAATAACAAATCCAACCATTGGAAAGTCCATTATTATTAACAACTTATTATTACTGAAAAATTATTGCTCAATTCCATTCAACTTAGTGGTCAGATTTTTCTAGGCAGTTAAAACAGCCACAACACCAAGAACATCACTCGACGAAGCAACAAGTCCAACCATCAACCCAGCTAGAACATCACTCGCAACAAGACCAACCACCAACCCAGCTAAGAACATCACTCGCAACAAGACCAACCATCAACCCAGCAACACCTCCAGCTAAACTCCAAACACGCTCTGGACGAAGAGCCCATAGGCCCAAGAGATTCACAGACTACGAGGCTTAATCTTTCGTTCGCCAGTTTGCTCTCTGGTGGGGGAGTATTGTAGGAGCACACGCACACAGCACAAAGATGCACGAAGTCATTGGAGAACTTCGGCTTACCCAGCTTCGAGTGCACCAAGCTCCAGCAGCAGGACGAAGTCCTTTGTCCTAAGAGTGCAGGACCAGTGATTGACCGCGATTCCTTTGTGTGAGGAGCTACGGACATCCTCCCGAGAGTCTACATAAGGAACCAAGCGGAGCGACACTTCCCTTCTTCCTCCGGACTCTTACTCTTTGCTGGCTATGCAAGTTCCTTTCGAGTGGTGTTCATTCTGTCGACTCTGTTTATGTGAATAAAAATCTGTAAAAATATCGGTTGTGTTTTGTCAGATCCGCAACATGCTTCATTCCGAAATCAATTGAAATAAACCACGCGACTACCGACAACTGAAAAGTACTACC
>MPNW01000015.1:26543-33919 GCA_011800805.1 Hirudo medicinalis
CTCGTAGAGGTCGCTCAACTCTGAAGGCACGACCGACTGTTTCCTGTGAGGAGGAGGAGGAGGAGGAACAATCAGTCAATCGCTTGACGATCAATCGAATAAAAATATTAACTAAGGAACTGACTGACGATTAATCGATTAATAGTATTAACTAAGGAACCAACTGACGATTAATCGAATAATAATATTAACTAAGGAACCAACTGACGATTAATCGAATAATAGTATTAACTAAGGAACCAACTGACGATTAATCGAATAATAATATTAATAATAATAATATCTCTGCAGCCGTCATTATGCGACACTACATTATCATTGTCATTGCGTCACATCAATCAATCAATCAATCAATCAATCAACGGTTATTCTATTTGCAGTCGACCCACATAAAATTGTTTTTTTAGTGGTTTCTCAATAAATATTCATCGAATTGTTACTTTTCTTGTTTCGTTACTTTTTTTGCAAGCTCGACTCAATATATTTCTTTGTAGCTGGTTTCGGTCACCAAAATACATGCTTAATAAATAAATAATAACAATAAATAAATTAATTAATAACATTAATGTTATAAATTAATATTATTATAAAATTCTGGCACACCAGAATCTTATAATAATAATAATAATAATAATAATTGATTAATAATAACAATTAATTAATTAATAATAATTATTAAATAATTCGAAACGAATCGGATGGCAACCTCGACGGAGAGAGTTCCTTGACGTCCGCGACGACCTCGTCCTCTGTGGGAGGAAAATGAAGGTGAAGGTCGAGACAAGGATTATGTATTATTATTATTATTATTATTGTTGTTATTATTATTATTATCATTGTTATTATTATTATCATTGTTATTATTATTATCATTATTGTTATTATTATTGTTGTTGTTATTATTATTATTGTTGGACCAGAAAGTGAAGTCTAACAACATTATTTGGCGTGCAGGATGGCCAAACGGGTTACGTTCCTGCTTACGACGTAAACAGTCGTAATGTGTTGTGTTTGAAACCCAGCCTGCACTGCCGCAAGCGCCCTCGGGAAGGAGCGCTATATAAATGGTTGACAAGAGGCGCCTCTGACGTCATGCATATGGCGATATATAAACGAAGTACATTTACATTTTACACATTACGACCGGATTTGTAAGACTCCTCACAAGGGTACAACAACAGTGTGGGCAGTGTAATAATGTAATACGTACGTTCATATTAATATAACAAACGCATTGCCAACGTAATGAGTACATTGATAACGGCATGCGTTTGTGGGACACAAAGTCCAACGACACCCTGAACCCTGGTCACCTGTCAAATGCAGCGGGGAGTGATTGGACGAGCAGGAGGCATCTTCTAGTACGCTGTCGTCGAGGAGATGGAGGGTCTTGGTGGGCGTCTGAAACATGAAGTCATCGTTGCTGGTGTTGTTGTTGCTGTTGCTGATGCTGTTCGGATTGAAGTGGCTGTGCTTGTTGTTGTTGTTTGAAGAAGAAGAGAAGATTCTGAAAAAAAGATGATGGTGATGATGATAATGGTGGAGATGATGATGATGGTATTTGTGATGATATAGACAACGACGGCAGTGACGTTGACTTGCTTACAATAAGCAATGTCTTTTGCTCATTTCATCCAGCATCTAAAACCAAAACTGACTCTTGCACCAGACTCTGGCACTTTCTGTGAGAGCGCCTCTGACTACCGTGCTGGGTGGAATGGTGGACCCCGCTGCCTTTGACCTTGGACGGTGTTACATTGGCCGTGGAGGGAGTCCCGTGATGATGTTGCAATGGAAGACACTGTACGTCGTGGTCATCCCATTCAACCGTGCCCAACGAAGAGGGAGGAGGTTCGATCTTTAAGGATTTTCTGTCGATAGATTCTATTTGTTAGTAGTTTGAAATATTCGTTTTGTAACTTAAATGTGGAACAGTTGCGTTAAATGTGGAAGCACGTCATGGACGCTCGACAAACTGATCTTTCGTCGATTCGCAAAACCGAAATCCCGAAGAAAGTGACGTCGATTCGGCAGTGAATTAGACAATCGACTGTAACTATATAATAGTAATTGTAACTGATAATCAGTACTGAGTACTGAGCCCGAAAACAGTTCATTTGCAAAATGAAAGCTCAAATGAGAGGATATTCCCCACTTGTAATTGTCGTCCTCCACAAACTTTTGCAGCTCCTCGATGTACCGAGCGGAGTTGAGGTAATTCTGGATGCTTTCGTACGTGGGGAGATGGTCTGTTGGATAAGTTTGACAATGGCAGCGACAACAATAATAACAATAATAGTAGTAGTAATAATAATAATAATAATAATAATAATCCTATTTTACAATGAGCAACTCGATCAATATGAGCATCATCCACAGCTCCTGTAAGGCCAATAGGATCTGACGGGCATTCGAGGAGTCAAAAAGTCACCAGCCAAAGTGGAATTCCATCGACCGATCTCGGCCGGGCGCCCGTGCACGACCGACAAATCGAGGCAAAGGAGAATGAAACCGGACAGAGACGACTCACCATAATTTGACTGCTGGAATTCGGAGATGACTCTCAAAATGTTGTCCATCTTCATCCTCCTTTGCTCTGACTCGAGACCAGCGGAACGTGGATGGGCGACGTCGATGTAAATTAGGTCGCTGAGGTACAAACCTGGCCAATGGGGAAGAATTTAGGCAGTAATTAGGTCAACTGTCGTGATTGACTCGAATGATTGAACACTTCAATTCATAGCAGTGAATATAAGCATCTCGTGACAAGCCAGTGNTATAAACAACTCCTTTCAATGCTTCTTTATTCCATTAGCAGGTGAACATTCCAGATTATTGCTTATTTATAGGCGATGACGATGATGATAATGATGATGAGTACATTGGTGATGATGATGATGATGAAGAAGGTGATCACCTTGGCTATCTTGATGAAATGTCCCAAGATCTCTGCTCTGGCTTTAATCGTGGTACCTGATAACAGTTCTTTTTGAACCCAAAAGTTCGTCTGCAGAGTGGAAAAGAGATGATGATGATGACGACGATGGTGATGAAGGAGGAGAAGGAAGACTTATGACAATGACGATGACGACAACCACCACGATGATGACGATGATGATGATGATGACAGTAAGAATAATTCAAACTATAATCAAGCCACAGCTCCCCCAGGCTATGCATGCATGGCTGGCCAGCCCCTTGTGTCATCACAACGCTCATCAGAAGTTCATCAATATGCATGATATGCTAATGAGAGTCAAGGTTAAGGGGTTAAAAGGTTAACGAGACTGACGTGGTTGAACCTTCTCGTGAACTGCACCACGTTCGGCGCTTTGATGAGCTTGTCTTTTGAAGTCCACGAGCAGCTGGTTAGTTCCTGTTATTAATATTATTATTATTATTATTAATATTATTATTATTATTATTAATATTATTATTATTATTATTCATGATAATTTATTGTTATTGTTGCTGTTATCATTATTATAAAAGTAATAATAATAATAATTATTATTATTATATTATTAATACTTATTAATAATAATAATGATCATAGTAATTATGATAATAGTGATGATAATAATAATGATAATAGTTATATACTAATTATAATATGATATATAAGAATAATTACCATAATTATGATAACAGCAATAATAATTATAATTATTATTATTATAAAAATAGTAATAATAACAACAACAACCATGGACAAAAAAAATTGACACTCATGACTGATAGCGACGATAAGATCTATAAATAGATCTCCTGACTCCACCCACCTCGGGCTGTATTGCTTTGAACACTGGGTGGTCCATGAGGGTCATCTGCGTCTGTGAATTAAAAATAGAAACTGAAACTGAAACCCAGGCATTCAGCGGTTTACGATGGAAAATCCCATCATCATCATAACCATATCTCTGTGATCGTGATGAATGCATTTATAAACAATATCCCGAAGTCATCATCGTCATCATGATTATCATTGTCATCATCATCGTCGTCGTCGTCATCATCATCATCATCATCGTCATCATGACATGATAATCATGACATGGCATGGATGAGCCTTGCAAGGCACCATAATGTTACATCACCCAGTCAAATTGTTTGACATAAAGCAGCAGTGCAACAAGCTTTTCAGGCTACGATAGTGATGGCGAGGATGATGATGATGATGATGGTGATGGTAATGATGGCAATAACGACGACGACGATGATGATGATGATGATGATGAAGATGGTGGTGATGATGATGATGACGATGATCGTGATGATGATCACAATGACAATGATCATGCTAATGATTACAACGACGACGAAATGATGAAGACGACGACCAACATTAATTAAAGAAGAGCTTTGTAATCGATCACAAGTCAAAGATTATGAGTGTGATTATGAGGCTGGGTGGTTGGGTGGAATAACCACGGGAAATCCAATGTTTACAAGTCGAGATGAGAGAAGTATTTTCCATCGTGAACAACCTCCAGTGGTACTTTTCCAAGCGTGTGAACGAAGAACAGGTTAAAGGATAGACAAGTAGAGAGGAACCGATAGTGCAACAACAACAACAACAACAAGAGGTGGGATTTCCCCAACAGCAGCAACAGCAGCAGCCGCGACACAATGACGACAACAACAGCAGCAATAGCAGCGGCCGCGACACAATGACGACAACAACAACAACTGAAGACGTCAAATATGATGTACAACAACTGCAACATCAACGATGACAACCACAACAATTAAATCATCAACAACAGCAACTACACCCGACGTATTCGACCACAACCTGGTTTTTGCCACCATTAAAACCAACAGATGCAACTTTACCTCCTTCGTTTTTAGATTTTCTGGAAACATGTGTTTCTCTATTTATGCACATCTTTAGCCTTCTTATCTTCTTTCTGTGTTTCACATTCAATGACTTGTTCACAATTCCAATTGTAGTTAATTTAACAACAATAATAATAATTACATAATAATAATAATAATAATAATTAAATAATAATAATAATAATAACAATAACATTAATAATAATAATATTAATAATAACAAATTATTTGCATGTAATTTAACAAAACGTTATCAAGCGAAAACCAATAAGAGATGATAAATGTTGACTCGAGGCATAAAAATAAAAATAAACAAAATAAAAATAAAAATGTAAAAAAATAGAAAGAAATGAGAAAATATTGATGAAGATGATGCAAGAGTTGAGGAGGAGAATGCTGGATGGACAAATGGAGGATGATGGACTGAAGAACAGATGAAGAAAAAGGAGGAAATGAAAAAGATTTTCCTTGGAAAGTTTGAAATCGAAGCAGATGGAAAAGAAATTGGCGGTTAAATCAAATCACACATTACAAGAATATTTTCCAATTACAGCAAGCTTAACCAATATCACTTGAAATGGTATCCTTCAAATAATTAATATTATTACATAATTAATACAACTTGAATAATGATTACATTTTGAATTCAGTTTACTGTTGTGTTTGGTTAATAAATAAAATTGCTCAAAAAAAAAAAAAATAATGCCCGCACAAACTCCCCGCACAAAAAACATCAACAACCATTTTCGACCCACCCTGGCAGCCTTGGAAGTCTGAGGCTTTTCCAGGAGATCCCAGAGTTTCTGCCTCCACCTCAACGTCCTTCCAGAGCCGATGAAAACTTCGGGATCTGAAACGGCGAGACTCTGTTCCTCCTTGTGCATCTCATCGTAAACTTGCTCCTTGCACCGGTGGTAGACGTGTTGACAGCAGGACTCCAGGTACAGTTCATCCAGGCCCCAGTACTCCAGGTCGTCACAGAAGGAGAGGACGCACAGCTGGAATGGTGAGGGGGAAACAAATGAACAAGTCGACAGAGAGGAGTGATGAAATGCAAATAGTGGAAAGTTGTAGGTTCACTGCACTGTTTATTGTTCATTGTGGCTGCTCTCTTCGAACGTGAGATAGTTAGGATGTTTGCAATAAAACTGATTGTATAGTATACATTAATTGTATTTGTATATACACGTATCACACTTTAGGACTACATCCGTTATGTAGACCGATCTCAATCTTTGACATATACATGTATGTACATGCACTTCATTTATATAGCGCCATGCACTTCAGAGGCTTGACATCAATACTGATATTGATATCAGTAATGTATAAAAATATTTCAGCATAATAAGATCAAATATTTACAAATTCCCAGAGCAAAGCGGCAGGCATTTTGTTTATTTTTTGCTTTAAATTAATTTTTTACGAATTCATTTGAATTCCCTCACATTCCCTCGAGGGACATGCGCACTGAGTCGGACAAATAGGAAAAACTTACATCCGACTACGAAATAAATTGAATTTATTCATTAAAAAAGCATGATCTTCCAAAATAAAATAAATTATAAAGGCGTCGAAAATGATTATTTATCCTGTCCAGAAATTAGGACTAGGGGGAAAGGAACTATTTTAAAATGAAGGAATTATTTATTGCTGCGGAAGAATAAAAAGTGAAGAGGCCACAATTCTTCGTTGGACTCTAACAAGTCTTCTGTTCGGGGATGCTGGGATGGAAAAAAAAAGAATCTTATATTGAATGTGATGTTATAGAATGTTGTTGTTGTTTTTGAATATCAGTGTTGTGAGCTGTTGTTGTTGTTGAATGTCATATTGTGGGTTGTTGCAGTCGCAGTAAAATATATTTATTAATTTGTCTGTGAATGAATTCATAATTTTGTAATTTGTGCCAAAATAACATAATTAATCATTAAATTGGAAATAACAGAATGTCATTCTGATTAAACTGTTTTATTAGTTCTTCGAAGAGGTTGAAAAATTTTCTTCATAAATATTTCTGCAATTTTATTTCAATTTGTTTTTATTTAAATGAAAATCGGTTTAAACGATCGGTATTTTTTCCTTAAAATTCTTAAAATTAAATGAATTGTTAGTCTGTAAAATTATTATTCAATAATCTGCAAAAGGAAATAATAATTTTTCTATTTTGAACATAATATTACAAGATGAATGAATATTATTATAAAATTATTTGGAAATTTAATGCCGGTTATAATTGGCTGGTCTGTTGTCACGTGAGTGAATTGATCACATGTCATGCCTTACATCGTACATCAAGCATTCTTTCACGAACTTTGTGATCATCATTGTTGTCGAAGCACAAAATCATCTTTCAAGAGATTTTCGCATTTCGTTTTAAATTAATAATTATAATAAATTATAACAATTAAATAATTTGCGTATAAATGTATTTTAAAATATCATCATCATCATCATCATCATCATCATCATCATCATCATCATCATCATCATCATCATCATCATCATCATCATCATCATCATCATCATCATCATCATCA
>MPNW01000015.1:45879-62702 GCA_011800805.1 Hirudo medicinalis
AATGTAACGCTTAATCCACTCCACTAATTGACCTAACGGTTCTAATGATTCTTATTTGAAACATACTACAATTTATTGTCAATATCATAATTATTCCTGCTCACAACCGAAACTGATACCACAACGAAAATTGTTTGAAAGCAGTGAAACCACTCAATCTGATGTCGAAAGAGACTGAGTTTATATTAGCTGCAGAAAATCAGAACAATCAAGGCACAAATAGTTGCCAAATCTTCAAATGCAGCAGATCCCAAAATCCCCTTCATTGGTGGAGATCATTGGAAACATCTGCTTGATGAACTAAGAACTTTGCCAAACTCTGGCAATTTCTCCAAAATGCTCGTCTAGCTTTTCGATACCTTTTTCCAACAAGTTTGTATATACCAGGCATTTATTTCTAAGGTGGAGGTCTTCGACTTTTGAGCAGACGTCCAAGATTTCAACGAGGACGGGCTGACATTGGGCCGGTTGCTTGAGAAAGTGCTTCAACAGAGCTGATAGTAGGGCGCTAAGGAGAGGCAGATCGTTTTGGGGGACATCGTAGGAGATGCTTTCGTCAGTTTCGCAAAGGTAATCAATGACCTTGAGGCTTTTGAAAACTTCTTCTAATTTTTGAATGACTCGAATGAACATGGCCTCTGCCATGACGACATTTTGACTGGCTTCTTCATCATCATCAATAGATTCATTTTCTTTACTGATGTAATCATTGTCTTCATTGCAAGGAATGATGTTGCTATTATTTGTCGAATCACTCGCAAGTTCATCTCTATTTTTTGCAGAGTTTGTACCTTCAATGGCCTCATGCTTTTGAGAAATCTCTCTCCTCGTTTTCCGATCGTCGTAAAAACCCAAAAAGATCACCATCGACGTGGCCAGGTTTCGGTCGACGTCCGGGTTCGAAACCCACTCGAGGACAACCTCTGTCACCTCGATCCTCAGGGCCTGCAACTCATGTCTGTAGTTCAACGTCACCAACTCTTTCAAAATGGCTAGAGTGGTTTTTGTGTCACAGTTTGGCACGAAGTTGATCAACATTCGAACAAGGAAGGTCGAATACTCGGGATGCAGGACTGCCATCTCGCTCATAACTTTGACGACTTTGAATCTGACACTCGGCAGCTTTTCCAGTCGGAATGTTTCGCCGACGTTGTCGACGATCTGCTTTTGATTTTTGGCCGAACACAGGAGGGGAAGGATTCCGAGTTTTTCATACTGCAAGTTAACTCGAAAAATTCAACAAGCATTATCGACAAGGTTAATGCACGACGTCCTACAGACCGACCTTGATGTACGGTAGATCGTTTTTTCGGCAGAGAAAGAGTTCAAAATCCTGATGAAAGAGGTCCCACGAGCTTTCAATGATGACTCTCAGGTATCTGAGAAGGGCATATGTGACTTCTTTGCCCTCAAAGTTCAAGTGGTTCAATAGGGCTGATTTGTACCTCGTCATGACCTGCATGATCAGAAGAATTATCAAGTTCTTGTCGAGATATTTTTGAGTAATTGTCCATTAAATAATCTATTAATGTTTAATAAAGCACCTTAAACAGCTTAATAATAAACATCAAGATAACTTACAAACAACACGTGGTCACTCAAATGCTCGAGACTATTGCTTCTTTGAAATCAATTGGATACAAAAGAACAGAACTAAGAACCAAATGTCATCGATGTAAACAATGACATTGTCAATTAGGGTAATAATAATTATTAAAAGACAATAACAATGCAAAAATCAATTCCACTTACGAAAAAATCTGGCCCCTAACCTCGGACGTCAGTTGGGGAAGATGCTCCCTGACGACGTACAGGATCAAAGACAAGATGGCCGAACGGGCGGATGGGGTGGACCGACTTCTGAGGTGACAATCGAGAGCATTCATGAGGTCGAGAGCTTCCTCGGGGGTCGTGACCTCGTACGACTGCAGTGTTTTGGCAGCCCTCGCTCTGACTAGGGTGGGATATTTCTGTTTACAAACACGGTGAACTGATTTAGCAGATGATATTTTCTTTTAATTGAGCCTAGCAGATGCATGACAAAAATCAAGAAATTGCTTGTTGTAGTCATTTTTTGACAATTGTATATTATTGTTGTTGTTGTTGTTGTTGCTGTGACTGATGACCATAAATATTTATCTTATTAATTATTAATGACACGATAATTATAATAACCTCCAACGAATTAGTGATCTGCACAGCAATGGGCTTGCTTATGANTGTTGTTGTTGTTGTTGTTGCTGTGACTGATGACCATAAATATTTATCTTATTAATTATTAATGACACGATAATTATAATAACCTCCAACGAATTAGTGATCTGCACAGCAATGGGCTTGCTTATGACAAATCTTCTTCCCTGACACTCCATCATTTCCTTCAAGACATTGATGACATTCAAGGACACCAATGCGTCGGGGTCTGCGACCATCGACTTGAACTTCTTTACGAGATCGTGACCTTCCTCTCTGGATGTCAGGTGGGTTCTGTAAACTTTCGAGCAGCTCAGAACGGCAGCCCTTCGGACGAGAGGATTTTGGTCGTCCAAGCTCTGCGTGAACTGGGGTCAGAAGACATTTTATTGGATTACATTCGATTGATAGATAATTAGATCAGAAACATTGAGACTGGGATTTCTGATTGAAAACTGACTAAATATTTCAGTAAAAATATTTATGTATATCGAATGTTATTGCAGACAAACCAAACCCATTGGTAACTACCATCAATCAGCATCACAGAAATAATACGTGTGTCAACTTATAAAGCCAAACTGCTAAAATATCAACCGACCAACCAACCAACTTTAGGACAAACTCCAGGTGGTTCTCCAATGGAATGTCGGCGAGAGTCCGCAAAGCCAGAACTCTGAGGATGGGGTTCGGTTGTTTGACGAAGCCGAACAGCGAGTTGAGTACAAGGAGCGCCTGATTCGAATCCGAACAGTGTCGACCGATGAACCAGCAGGCCATTTTCTTGACGACGATGTCGGCATGGACGAGAAGTTTCGCTACCTCCGGGAAGTAGGCAGACATGTTGTGACCGACAAAGGACTGAGATAGGATCTGTTGACGAGTTGATAAATACGTTGTTTGCAAAGATGTTTCTTGTGGCTAATGTCATCATGTTCGCATTTGTTTTGTGGCGTAATTATTGTAATTGTTTCAGTAATAGTTATATATGGTAGGAAATATTATAATTATCCATAGCTTCATAAGAAAGATAAAGCTAAAATAATTTATGTTGAATGGGCAGTCCTCTAAGAAACCTCTGACATAAATTTATAATTTGTGAGAGTAAAATATTTGTGGTGCAAAACCTCTCGCATCTGAAATTTGAGCGTGCGATCTTCGTTCGAGAGGGGCATAAGATAAACATTCGAATTACGAAGATAGGGAAACATCATTCCCCATCCAATAAACAAATTACTGTAAACGACAACAGGAGAATATTTTAAAAGTAAACTTTTGTGCACGAATTGAGTTAATGATATTAAGAAGAGTTTACGGATTCATTTCACATGCTATATAAAAGCAATTATTTTAGATTTTCGAAAAAAACCCGTAACATTTGTGCTATTGATTTCAATAGAAAAAGATGAGAAGAAATATTGATCAGCATCAAAAAAATTAATTTATAAAATATTTTATTCAAAATATTGAACGATTTAGGGGGAGAATTGCACAATAGTTGCCTATTGTCAAATTTAAATAAATATGTCGTTATGATTTATACTTGATTTTGAAACCATGATTTACTTAAAAAACAAACTTGGATTGATATCGTCAGGTGTTTGCGAACTGTTACATAACGATGCGATATTGGTTGTCTTGGAAAATTACTTTGTGGCATCAGGTCACACCTGCTTGGCATGTGTTACCTGACGTTGTGATGATAACTTAGTTTAATGCAATTGCTAATAAATTATATATAATAACAGCATTAACTTCTAAATATAGCTCTAAATGCAATGCGGTGCTACTATTTCAACATTGCGCGTGTTCTGCGCATGGCAGGGTCCTGGCCAGCTTAAAAACTTTGACCTTGATATTATTTCTCTGGTTCTGATTCTGATCATCTTTGACAGATTTATTGCGAAAAAACACTATTTACGCCATTAAAGTTCAACTTTCACTTTTTAATAAACACGGGTTAAGCACTTCCAGTGGATGCTTGGAATAAAATGCTACTCCACATTTGACTTTGGACGCAAACCCTGCTGCAGTCCAAACAATGAATTTAAATGAATTGTAAAATACAATGTTTCGTGTAATGTTATTCTGTAAATACTTTTTCGCAAGTAATCTGCTCCGCAAGCACAAACACCAAGTTTCAGTTCAGCATTCAACACGCGTGCCACAGATATTGACCTGGTGGTGAATTAAGGTCGTAGCATTTTTCACTCGAAAAATTAATCTGCGTTTATTTGCTGGCAACTCTAATGATTAAAAATAATTTAACTATAACTGAACAAGAGATTACCTAAAAACTAAAAAAAAATCGTCAATATTTAACGGCTGAGCGAGCATTGACCTGAGCTCCGCCATTCTATTCCCCAAAATTTAGCGTCAGCTATGAATGTCCGGATGCTAAATCACATCCTGCCATAGATTTCTCAACGAAGTTTGCTTGTAATTATATGGTGTCGCTAAAAGTATATTTAGAAATCTTAAAAAAAAAACTGAACCCAGCATCTAGCAGGGTTGAGAAACACGGGTCAAACAAAAAACCACGAGCTAGTTCGACAGAAGAAAACAAGTTGATGTATGCGATCTATCTCACCGCCTTACTCTTCAAAAGCTCAAGAACATTCTGAATTGCCGATAATTAAAAACAAAATTCAAGATCATCTAAAGGCACCATTATAAACGATAAAAGTCCGACCCAAGAGCTGAGTAAAACCTTGACACACATCTGCCAACCTCAAAACAGGACGACTTCGGAGAGAGTAGTTTCACATTCTCACGCCAAGTCTTCCAAATATTTGCCAATATTGACCAAATAGCTAACAAAATATTCGAATTTATGATATATGTTAAATCTATTATCTCTCATTCAGTATTGGATCCAAAAAATCACAGGCACTCCAAATTTGAATGGGTTCAGAGATCTGCCATTTCTCTAGAGTAAATCTTAGTCATGGTCCCTGAGATTTTTCCTAGTAATTCCAAAAATAGCACAATAGATGATCTTGATAAATATTTCATAATGGATGGGATTTTATTTGTGTGAATCAAATAAACACGAGAAATAAATTGTCAATTTCAAATTTAGGAACAAGTGCGTTAATATACAGTGGTAGCTGTCAGCTCCCCAAACCTCAACCAATATTCCTAGTAAACTTTTTCAGTTATAAAAATAACCAGGCAAACAAATTTGTAAATTCCTATACATTTCAATAATACATATTAATTACAATGCTAAACTTATGAAAATAAATTTTATAAATTATCAAAAAAAATTATGATCTTCATCTAGTGAAAGAGGGCTGCCAAACGTTAAAACGGCCGGAGAGTAATGTGAACTCCCACTAAAATCATCACTGCTTGGAGTTTCACAGTAAAATTCAGAAAAGTGAGAATTTATTGAGGAACTGGAGTGGCCTGATGGTGTCAGTCCTTTGGAGGATTCTGGCTGTGAAACATTTGCTGCCCTAGACTTGGATCCTGCGACTTTTTGAAGTAATTCTTTTTTAAGATCTGCCAATTCTTGTGACAAATCATCAATTTTCTTCTCTAGTGTTACATTTTCAGCTCTAAGCATGGCCATCTTTTCTGCTGTTTCTTTTGTTTTCTGACGACTCTTCTCTCGACTTTTCTTGACCGCCACGTTGTTTCTGTCCCTCTTCAGTCGATATACGTCCTCAGAATTGAACTGCTGTTCCGTGGGGGCTGGTGATCCCAGAGAAAAAGGCGGCGATTCAAGATCCCTCGAATCTGCTTTCGTCTTTTGTCTTGGAGACATTCTTGTTGTATAAATAAAAGACCTGGTCGACGCTATTTCACGAGAAAATGTAGTAGAACGAACTTTAAAGGCACAATCCGAAACACAACAACTACACGATCAATTGCCATTATCCGATTGGCTGAATATACATGCTTTTCAAAACTACGTAACTTTTTATTACATAATTGATATATATTTTTAATACATATCTAGTTAAACGTTATCATATAATATTGTAAGTAAACATTTACCTCACTAATGATATTTTAATGGATCGTCAACGGTTTTTGCATAACTAAGATAATAAATTAATTTTTAAAATTGCATTAAAATATTGTAAAATAAATGCAATTTTTAACATTAATTTAAGAATTACTGTAATATCAAAGTGGATACAATTTTACTTTTATACCCCGGTCGGTTTGAGTGTAAATAACATTCCTCCTGAATTCACTTTGAGACTTGGCTTTGTTTTCAAATCAACTGGACTCTAGTAAATAAGGACTTTTGTTGCAATGCAATTTGATTTACTTTTAACATTTTGTGATTACGCATTCCTTTAAAAAGACTATTGCGAACATTGGTGGCGAGTAAAACTAAACATTTTCTTTTCCGTCACAGATTTTTTTAAAACAGACCTTGCTAACAATCGTCAAATGCACAATTCCGAAAACAAACAAAAGAAATCGATGCGATTTAGCGATGTGACGGTCTATTATTTTCAGAGAGTGCAAGGGTCCTCATGTGTGCCAGGTGATCCTGGAGCCACATTAGGTGAAACTGATTTTTTAAAAATTTATCTGATTTTTCAAACCGTTTCACATTATCACATCGTTTGTACCATGTAATGCATAATCCATGTAGAATTGGCTTGGCATTTGAATGAGCCAAAAACTCGACTGACAATAAAATTATTTCTGAGTAATCATTTCTGTAAACACGTCCAAGATAATTTCACTGCATTTTCATATTTTAAAATTGACCACACCCAGAGCAAATGCATAGAATATCATAATGCTATTGTTTTGTTTTGTTTCCTATCTCCTTTTGGTAAGAACTTAAAGAAATGCAAGAATTTTCAGTGGTGGTATTAATTAAATTGATTTGTCAACTGAAATTATTTACAATTATTATAGATAAAAAAATTATCATCATCATAATCATTAATAATTAATTAAAAACTAACAGGCATGAAATCCATCCACAACTTCCAGGAAAAATTCAGCCTTGCCAGGCACAACTACCTTGCTGACTGGGAAGAAGAATGCGAGGAAAAGAAAGCTTACAACCGCATGATCGAAGAGGGCTCGGTGGGCCAAACTGAATACCAGTGGACGACGAACATGCTCAAGAACAAGAAGAAGTCCAGAGGGAAGGGTCCCATCTACCCCCTCTCTGCTCGACAGAGACTTTACAAGCTGAGGTCAGCAGGAGTGGAGTGCATAGACTCTGCAGAAAGAGAGGAGATCAACATAATCAAGGACTCAAGAGTGGCCTGTGGATGCGACTGCATTGACGGGTGTTTGAACTTCTGTGCCTGTGCTGAGGCAGGGATACCGTGCCAGGTCGAGAGGACCAATGCCGGGAGCTCCTATCCGTGCAGCTGCGGGAGCACGGGATGCAAGAACGAAGCCGGGAGGATTGAATTTGACCTCGATGGGATCAAGTCCTTCGTCCACAAGACCATTGAGAAGACGAGACTCGAACCAGAAGACTCTGAGCTGCTTCAGCCTGTGCCAGAAGAAAAGCCAGAGAACCTGTTGTTTTCTATATTGACAGATGATGAGAATTCTTTTGTCAAGGAAGATGCAAATGCAATCTTTCCCTTGCCAGAAATATACTGCAGTGAATCTGATTTTCAGTACCTGTTGGATGGAGTTTTTCCAGGATGTGAAACGTACGACTGCGGATGCTGCAAGAAAGATTCCAACGTCGAACTGTGTCCAAACTGCACTTGCCAACCGATGGATGTTGCGATGACCCCGGAGGTCAAGAATGAAGGCACAGAGGGAGAATGTGACAGCAAAGAGGAGGCTGTTCTCTGTGCTGGTTGTAATGAGAAGCCCTGCATTGCCATAACAAAGATGATGACCAACTTTCAACATCTTGCCATCGTCAACGACACTTGCAGCCAGTCCACCATGACCACTCCTTGGCCTTGGTACGAAGATCTCGAGGAAGCAGTCACCGGACGGAAGGGCCCCAGCGCCATGATGGTCGATCCATCAAACAACAGGAAAAGAATATACGACGATCTGGACGAGGTAGAGATTGCCTCAGCTAATCAGAACAACTTTCAGAAGAACTTTCAGGCTTTTGTGGTCAACAGCAGAAGGAAAGTCAGTGCTCGAATAAGGACGAACCAAAAGCCCAAGGTATCCCAGAGCAATACCGACACATTGTCCACTGACAACATGCCAGCATTAGTGCCTTTGCCAGAGTTAATAGATCCTGATGTGACACCACAAAATAAACAAGACTCAGAAACGTCGAGAGCCATAGCCGATGGTGATTTCACAGCCCTGAGGGCTTTTCGAACGTTCGATTCCTTGCAAGATGAAGTTCAGAGGTCCGAGAAATCGGTGGCACGTCTTTGCGACATCACCGCAACTAAGGAATCATCCACGATGATCTTCTCTAACGCTCCATCATCTTCCAGTTGTGGTTCAAATGAAGCTTCTTCAGAGGAACTAAATCTAGTCACTGATTACGAGGTCCAAAATGACGCAAAAAATGTAATATTTGCCAAAATGGTCGAGCCTCTCCGACCGGCCATCGCAACGGAAATGAAGGCGCCCGCTTCCGCTCGGAGTATTTATTCCGTAAATAAGTTGAGACCCAGGAAGGCCAAACCGCCGAGCCATTTGGACAACCCAAAGAGCAACAAGGTCGTTCACATTATCAAGCGTGCAGAAAACAAGAAAATGGCCAAAACTGACTTGTCCAACCGTCCATTTAAAATTCGACCCACCTCAAAGCACCTGGGCGGATCTTCCGGCAATATTCAGTCTCTGTGCCTTGAAGCCGACTCCTCGGGATCGAGTTCATCCACGGGACCGGCTACTGCCGGAACTTCGGGAACGAATCTTTTAACGTCTTTCTCCAGTTCGGCAGACGTTCTTCCGACCTCGAACGCAAGTTTTGTGTCAGGTTTGCATTCTCTTGCCTTTTCTGTGGGATCGAAAGGCTCATTAGAATCGATCGTGCTGTGCGACGTGCCGTCTCTAAAACACTCCTCGCCGAAAGCGTCCTCGTTGACGGACCTCAGCGACCAGGAATCGCCGTCGCCGCTCGTGTCTCGGTCGTCGTCCACCGATATCGACCTTCCTCGGTCGGGTGCCGACGCCCGCACGCTCAGTCCTGTGTCATTCCTGCAGTCGATATCCATTCAATCAGACTACGTGTTCAACCCGAGCAGTGGAATCTGGAGTTCCAAAGAGCAAGACGCCAAACCCAAAAACCTATCCAGCCTCCTTTCATGCTACGTGCAGGACATCCACTTAAGGATATCTTCTTCGAATCTTACTGACAGCTCACCACCAGAAGCAAGCCTTTCCACTGGTGAAGCACCGTCGATAACAGTTTGCCCTTCTCGGAGCTCGACGGCCTTTGAGCCCTCCCTGGGCACCGTTTAAGTCCCCGGGCAGTCGGTCGAAAAGACTCGAACGAATCAACTTTGAACGGTTTCGAATCTCTAATTTTTAATTACTGGTTTTTGAATGCAGCTACGGGCAATTCTGTGAGAGTGAGATGGCGATAGCCTCGATGGAATTTGGTGAGCTCGTGAACAGTGGCCATTTTAAAGTGTTTTTAAACTTCACCACCAATTCTGAGTGAATAAATAATTTGCCCCAACCTCACTTTTAGTCCCTAATCGAGCGATATGGATGTCAGGTATTGGTCGTTGTCGGTTACCACCCAGCAGACGACCCGGTGATTCGGACAGTGCGCTCCCGCGAACGATATTGATGTTTATTAACGACCGTTACGCAGCTGGATAATTGAGACTGGATTCGAGTCCGTGCTGCCAACGAATATAGACTCCTTGTATTTATTGGGTTATTTTCAGGTGCAAAAACCTTTTTCAGCCGATAACTATCATGGCGCTAGTCGCAAAGTTTTGAGCAGGAGAGGGCAGTGCTGTAATAACTGAAAACGAGAGGCATCGTGAATTCAATCGTCTTTATTTACAATGTGAAACTATTGAATGCAAGGTAGTCGATGTTCATGTCCCAATCGGGTTACAGGCAGACGATTGCAAAGCCCGCCGGCGGCCAAAGCGACCGCAATCCCCACCGTCGGATCCCGGTCGGACCGTCATCTAATAAATAAGAATAAGGAATCGGATTGGTTAGAAATATGAAGCACACAATGATCGACGTAACGCAACGAGGTTTTATTCTTTGTCAAAATAATTTCGTGCGTTCGATGAGAATGCTGACGACGACGACGACGACGACGACGACGGCGGCGGCGGATCGCCTCCACAGGCCTGCAGTTTGACACCATTTTTCAACCAGAAGTGATTACATCAGTTTTGCAGATCTTCGTAGGAGAACGAGAGAAGTGAATTCCGAGCCGACGATAAGCAGAAAATAAGTGAGGATAATAAGTCTTCGCTTTGGTCCTGTGCGGTACTTTATTGATTCAAAATAAGTTCTTTAATCGACACTTCCTGGAAAAATAAGCGGACGAAATGGAGACCACAAATGGAAAAAAAATTCACTGCAATAAAAGTGAGCCTCGACTTAGAAATACGAATCGAACGGTGCTCCGTCACGCCCGACCGACGACGAGCTGGCAAAACGTGCGGCCACTCCGATGGAAAAGGCCGGCTCGGGCCGAATCCAGAGGCTTCGATGATATGGCATCCCCGACCTCTCGAGGAGAACGAAGGGTTTCAAAGAATAAAAATCAATTGCGGTGCTAAGGACGACAACAATCAACACCGAATTCATTTCGAACGGCAATTCTGGAGCAACAAGACGCACCTGTGCCTCCAAAGGAGAATTTGAAAAAAATACCAGGACCAGTCAAATGCAAGCACAAAAGACAGCGAAACATGAAGACGCCTCGCTAGTTAAATAAAAATATATTCATTAGTACATGTTCAGTTGCTCAAAGCCAATCAAATCACATAAAATTGGAGCAACACCACCCAAAAACCCCAGCACCCCGTATCGAATTTCACAAGAAAGACTTCGGACTTTGACGAAGCCGGTCAGAAAAACCCCTCGGTAAAACCGCTCGCACGTCGAGACGTCCCTTCGACCGCAACCTGCCCGCACCCCCTGTCGTTCAAGGTCGATGTGAGGCACGAATAAAAAAATTTGCAGCGACGACAAAAATAGTTGAAACTATAATAATCCGTGGATTGATAAATATCGACGATCACCGTGGCCTGTCGAAGACTCTTTATTGCGGGCGGATATCGTTGTGCAACCCTTGGAGGACAGGACAAGATCGAACAGAATCGTCAGAACAGGTCGTCGAGAACAGAATGAGTAGAAATGCAAAGGTGATTGTAGTGGCATTCGATGTGGCAAGGACGATGATGACAAAAATAATAATAATAACGACGATGATGATGACGGTAATAAAAATGATTGTGATGATGATGAGCGGAGTCCAAAGACACGAGTCACTACTGGATGCAGCACATCTTGTGGCCGTTCTTCCTCAGCTTGTACTTGGGGTGGTACTTCTCCAGGAAGCAGAGCTGCTTTGAATTGATGGCTCCCCTCCTCCTCCTGCAACGATGATGATGATGATGATGATGATGACTAGGAAGTGGATTGGATGACTGTTATCATTACAAATTAGACCATTAACAGGTTAATGGGTTGAACGAGAATATTTGAAATAACACAAAAGTTAGGCTCGTAAAATTATTCACGAGCAAAAGAATGTAGTTGAGAATCAAGAATATCATAAATAATTTCTATTGTGATAAGTGATTAGTTAGCTGTCAATAGCAAACTCACTCCCTGATGAGTGCAACTGCATCCTCATACTTCATGCCAAGTTCAATCAGGGCCAAAGCCACCAGAACTGGAGCCCTGGGCATTCAAGAACAAAACAACTGACAACCAATCATGACGAGGGGTTTAAAACTTTCCCACCAATCAGAAGTAGTCAAAATAATATATTCTAGTGTAATAGCAATAAATAAATAATAATAATCATCAACGACCTACCTGCCAAGCCAGCCACACAGTGTACAGCGATGCAGGTGTTAGGGTCTTCTCTGAACCTGTCCTTGAGCAATTTGAACCAGTCTCTGATCACGTTTTCTGGGGGGCTCGTGCCATCGTCGAACGGCAGATCCTTGCGGAGTGAAAAAAAGGCCCCCATTAGAAATAATGCGATACTGCTATTATTACTGGCCACGAATTTGTAATTACAACAACCCTATCAGGGGCATACAATCCAATGAAATGTAATATTAATATAATAATATTAATTACAATGTTAATTATAACAAATTATCATATTAATATTGTCATATTATAAAGTTATAATTTTAATATTATAATTCAATCCACTCATTCAGACATTCTCACTCATGGCCGTTTTGGCGACAGAGATTACTTTCTAACAATCATTCGCTCGACAATGCTAATTAGAAGTCGTTTGCACCCGAGAGACCGCACGGGAGGCGGGCACGAATGCGGACGAGGAATCGCTTTCAATCAGTTGTTCGGTCACAACAAATGCAATTAGGAATTCACGACGTTCGAACGACGTGCAGTCGATCTCGTGTCGTGCCCGCTAGTCGATTATGACGATGATGGTTGTGGTTATTACGACGATTCTTTTGTTGAAAATTATTCATGTTCCAGTGAAAATAGTAATTTATGTTTCAACGAGCCCGAGTGCGTGTAACGTGTTCACGTTGAAAATGTTCACGTTGTCGTTCCAGGAGTGAAACGGACATTAAATTTCATTCAGAAAAACAACCACATAACGATAGAATAAATATCAATGAAAATTGATTGAAAAATGACTGAAAATGTCAATAACAATTATAATAATAATAATAATAATTTATGGAATAATAATTAATCGAGGAAGTCCTCGCATTCAAACGGCACGGAAAGGAATCGACAACGAACGACGACGTCGAATGTGATTAAGCTGCAGAAATGAATAATTATTCTGAATTTTAATTCTTAACCACTCGAACATTAATATTTCAGGATTCCAGGAAAAGTGGAATGTCAAGTGTTCTCGAGTGTTCAAAGTGTCGAGACAACTTGTGCCGACGTCAAGCTTCCGCACACCTGGAGATCTCGTCGACGACAGGTCGGCAATTACACTGACGACTCTTAGTGCTTTAATTTCAACCACAAGACTCTTTCAATCGCCCCCAATCAAAAACATCGTGCAGACAGGGGACATAACCAAGGGACTGACAGGAGACATAACCATGGGACTGACAGGAGACACAACCAGGGGACAGACAGGAGACATAACCAAGGGACTGACAAGAGACACAACCAGGGGACAGACAGGAGACATAACCACGGGACCGACAGGGGCTTAAAAAATACTATGCACTCATTTATATCTCTCTGAGGAAACCGGGCGGGCCAATCAAATGCATTCTTTTTTATGAATGAACTTTTGTCATTTTGCATCTCTGACATTCAACAGATGGAAAAATATTTATTTTTTTAGCTGGAAAGTTCAGGCCTCCAAGGTCACGACCTCCGTGAAACCATGGCATTGAGAGGAATGCCAAGAGCCGCGAAGGTCACGACCTCTGACAAATGATTGCATCGCACAATACTAAAGAAAGATATTGTGAAATGCCATCTTATAATAATAATAATAATAATAATAACAACAACAATAATAATATATTACCTTGTTCATAATTCTCACTATCACTAAATTTTGTTACCAATCCATTAAGCACACATGTGCTGCTTATACATTAAATCACATTATGTCAAGTTACATTTAAAATTAATGCTAGATTGAATTGCACAGCTGAATCTTGCATCTTGAAGTGGAGGGAAACATGCTTGGGACAAAAGCGTGTCAACCTTGTTAATAATCAACGTAATAATGAATAGCACAGCCTTCGGGCACGAGGTGCTATCACGACCAGGTAAGAAGAAAACACAAGGACAGGTACATCAATTTCAATACAGGTAGATCGATGCAGGTGTACGACAATGTCTCGCTTACAACAGGTGTCTACAGACAGGTAGGAGAAGGAATCACTTTGCCAGAAGCACTGACATCGGTGTCATTGGCAGGAAAAGGTTATGGTTATGATTATGATATGTGAATCGGAGAATGCAACGCAGTGTGCGATTACAAAATGCAACGTCAACCTCGACCCCGGGAACACCAATGCCTCTCGGCAAACAACCAAGACACTCACGACAACAGAGATCCCCTCCTTTGCCAGCTTCTCAGTGCCATAGGAGGACTCGCAGACCCTGACCACGTCCTTCACCCTGTGCTTCTTGAGTTCCTGACAAAATAAAAATGAATGGCCCGATAAAAACATGCGTAAATCTGAATGTTAACTAGATTTAAATCATTCGACCGGCCTTTAATGATTACGCTTTAAGCGAGTCGTTATCGAAAGCATCCCTGCCAACAACAGATTCTCTTTACGTTCTGTTTTGGGCACAGTTTTCATTTTGAAACACAAGTCGAGCATAAAAACAACCCGCGCTCTCTCTCGGCATCTGGAAACTAAATTTAGTTCTCAGCACTATTTCCTAAATCCTACTGTTATTTCCCCAAAGCCTTCGTAGTAGCATCATCATCATGTTCACCATCATCATAATCAACCAGACGACATTGTTGATGCTAAACAAACCACAATGACAATACAAATTTCTTTGCATAATCATCAACAACAACAAATCAACAAGCTCCCCCGACATCGATCCCTGCCGACGCGGACATTGTCCCCGACATCGATCCTGTGTCGACGTCAGTGCTCGAAGTGGTGCGACGTCGCCGGAAGAAACGCCGACAAGGTAATTTAGGTGGCAATTTGGCTGGAAATAACGGCCTTCGCCTCCCAAGAATCCGACTCGTCCGAGTCCAAGGCATCTGCTTTTATTTAGAGCCGGAGATTAGTGCCGCGTTAAAAACACGGTCCCTCGTTTCGGCCGGGGAGACAATGATGCAATCGGCTCGGAAGTGATTCGGATGCCACGTGATGATGTTGATGGTGATGGCGATGAAGATGATGATGGCAATGATGATGATGATGGCGATGAAGACATGGGTGTCATGCCAAATAGAAGCTTAAAGCCTCTCAAAACTGCGTTCATAATTTATGCTCGACAGTGGATAAGACTACTCGTGAATGTGATAATGTACAACGTCACAATAATGCACCTCTCGAGCACGATAAGCGTGCAATAACAAAAATGGCAACTCTTCATGCACTCAAAAACTGAAAACAAAATCTTATTTTTTGTTGTTGTTGTTGCCTGAATCAACATCGGAGATAAAATAGAAGTTCTGAGAAGGGAAAAGATGGAGATACACTGTTACATCAAAACATGCAGGTCACCGATAAACAACTAACTGTAGTAACTATTATTATTATTATTATTGTTGTTGTTGTTGTTATTAATGTCATTAGTGTCATTATTATTATTATTATAGAGGTAATGGTTATGATGCTGCTGATGGCTCAAGAAACAAAACAGACTGCAATCCAGACAGGTGGTGAGATAAGAAGCAGTTCCAAGAGATAAGGAGAAGAATATTTCCAAAGCTGGATTCAAATCCCAGCTTCTCCCACAAAAAAAGCATCAATCACTGACGACTGCCATTCCTGGCAACTACAGACGCAAGCAAGACTCACTCAAGTACTTCACAACTCAAATCAAAAATAATAATAATAATATAATAATAGTAACAAAATAATAATAATAATAATAATAATAACAAGCTCATGATCATTTGTACATGATAACATGAAATGTAACAGCAGTAACAACATTGATCAGAGACAAGAGATGATGTCTTTAAATGTCGTCAACAAAAATCTGAGACCAAGCAACAAGGTCATACTGACAATACTAATAATAAATTTTTACAATAATAATTTTAAAGATTATATTAATAATTGATAATAATATTTCACTATTGCTCTAGTTCTCTAATACTACAATCATGCCAATCAGAAACAAGAGCCTCTACTGTGACTGCGTTGACCAGGTATGAGGTTATTCGGTATTTACAGGTGCCGTCTCACTGTACTAATCATAATGATCAACATCATCGATGAAACGTACCCCATGAGGATCGATATCAGGATCATAAATTCTGAAGGTAATCATCATTATCAGTGATATTCATCGAATGGCATCTTGTTCATGCAAGATAGCTACGCAAACCTTGCTAGAACAATAGCCACCTTGAACATCACTCATTCCTCAGGTGGACTGGATTTTAATTGACTCAGGTAAGAACTAATAGAGGTGCTCTAGGTCTCCGTGGAGACCAGAGATGAGTCAAAGTCAGGTGTCTAGGCTTGTTAAAATTTCTAAGGGCAACTTCCAGCCAAAAATAATGGTCATCGGACAGTTGCTATCGGCCGTCATCGCAATTCTTTAGTAGTTATCATTATGAACAGCAACAATCTAATGACACGACAGATACTAAACGATGATGATGATGATGATGATGGTGGTGGTGCTGTTCAGAGTCCTTCAAACAAGCTGACATATAATCCAATTATTGGTTACTTAATAACAAGTAATTATTATTAACAGTTACTTAGTTAGCTATTTACTGGGTGCTGTTCAAACAAGCTAACAATCTAATCCAATATTGGTTATTTAATAATAATAATAATAATAATAATAATAATAATAATAATAATAACAAC
>MPNW01000015.1:63499-210801 GCA_011800805.1 Hirudo medicinalis
TATTTACTGGGTGCTGTTCAAACAAGCTAACATCTAATCCAATATTGGTTATTTAATAATAATAATAATAATAATAATAATAATAATAATAACAACAACAACCAGGAAGAGATGAATTGGTTTCATTCCTCCTTTGCGAAAAAAAAAGATAGATCGACACAGAAAGCGGATAACTCTTGTTTAGCTTTAAGGATGATTATGCATTAGTCATCATTATGCGCACTTATGTTCTATCCTTCAAAATTAAGACCATGATGATGATGATGATGATGAATAAGATGATGGTTATCATTGTCATGGCTAAGGAATAATTAATAATAGTTGTGCAATGTGAATACTATTTATTTGGTTGAAATGCTCATTCGATATTAACAACACATTTGGAATAATGATTATGATGATGATGATGATGATGATGATGATGATGATGATGATGATGATGATGATGATGAATTGCTAATGTTAATACCCAGAAAGAATCCCCAAGGAAAACCTTGGATGATTATATTTCATCAGGGCAGTGAATGGCACATCCTTCAACACATTCATCCATCTTCCTGGTTTGATGTCATAGCAACAAGACTGCGCGAACCAAAACATAAACAACAAGAACAACAAATCATCGACAGCACCCTGCGCCTTCACCTGCGTTTGACGACTCAAAAACAACACGTCGACCTAAGAAGAACGCCCACCATGTCGAAAACTAGCAACAAGAAAAGCAACAGCAAGAACAACAACAACAAGAAAAGCAACAGCAGCAACATCAACAACAACAACAAGAGAATCTTCAACATCACTGAGACGAGAAGTTATTTAAAGTTATTTCCAGTTTGGATTTAACAGCTTCCTCTTATAATTTAAAAAAAAAATCAGTAAAGATTTTGTGCCTTTTAATTGTCTGCCGTTTAAAAACCACAACAGACATAATTAAATATCCTCGCACATTATGCTTCGTGCTGGTGATGATGATGGTGACGATGATGGTGATGATGACTGCGATGAATGCATTTTAGAAATTGTAAAATTAAAAACTTTAAAAACGGCGAAAGCACGACCATGGATAATCCAGGAGTCCATGGATTGTGTAAGCAAAAACATGCCTTCTGTTTCTGAAGAACAGAAGTGGAAGTTCTGGGAAGCGTCCAATAAATCAGTTTCAGTTCTTCGGGGACTCCCGGTCCACTCCGCCACACTTTTTCGCTTAGATCGATGATGATGGTGGTGATGCAGGTGGTCATATCAACGTACGACTTGGTGATCATCGTGCGACAAAATGATATTCATGATTACAATCTACAGAAGAAACGTCCTCGGCGATCAAATTTACAATCACATTTACAATCAAATTTATCCGATCAAAATGGGAAAATGTAAAAGTAACCATCCGATGTTGACATCAGCATCAACAGCTGACACTAACATATTGTGTAAACGGATTCAATAGATTAATACCACTAATTAGTCAATCAATGATGATGATGATGATGCTGATGGTAATGATGACGTAAGTGATGATATTGATGACAAGAGCGAAAGAACGGATAACGTACGAGTGCAGACTGATTTTTTTGTCTTTATTTAAGGAGTCCATCCAGTAAAAAGTGAAAGTGAATCCAATATGCAGAAAGAAGCAGGGATTCCAAGATGCGTCAATAATGAATCAAATTACGATGATAGTAATAATAATAATAATAACAACAATAAAGATAATAATAATAACAACAACAAAGGTAATAATAATAATAACAATAATAATAATAATAATAATAAGAAGAAGAAGAAGAAGAAGAAAGAAAACATTTAGAGAGGTGATGATCACTTTGCATTAGAAATGGCCAATAAAGGATCCATGAATACCAGAGCACATAAAGGATTTGCACTTAAAAGTCCAGCATAACTTTCACTGTTACAAGTTTCTAATTCACAACTAATGGGCGAATTAAGAGCAGATTATCGCGTTTAAGTTTTACATTTACAGCAATAAAAAACTGACTATTCATGCCACAACTATTGTTTTGCTAATAGCACTCTTACAACTATCTTATAGTACAATCATCGTCATAATACTAATAATAACAATAACAATAACAACAACAATAATACTAATAATAACAACAATAACAATAATAGTAATATTAACAACAACAATAATAATAATAATAATAATAATAATAATTACAATAATAATAATAACAATCGTCAGTTTCTCGGTTGTGCTTGTGCGTAGTTGCGTTATCGCTTGTTTACTCGCACATTCTCCCCTGAAATAACAATCTGTTTACGCATTTTATTCCGGATTTGTAGGTCGAGCAAAAGGTCGACAAACAAACAAGCATGGGTAACTAATCCCATGCTCAGGTCACGTTGATTAAATCATTAAATCATTTAATTCAATATTCTTAAGTTTTAGCATTGGATTTAATAGTCTCAGTTATTGCTCGTTGACTTAAACTCTGAATCTGCACTCACAATTCTGTAATCATCGACCTCTCTAGTCACAAAATCATCTCATCTCAGATCATCATTGACAAACAGAAAGAGAAAGTTTGGTATTCCAACTCGACCCAGACAGGGTCAAAAGTTCAACTCAAGGTCAGTTTTCACTCCTCTAGATCAACAAGTTGTCTGGAGTCTATTTTAGCAAGACAACAAGCAACGTTGATGATGATGGTGATGATAGCAGTAACAGCAGTTACATAATTGTAGATATTGTGAAGCAACGACCAAATAGCACATGATTGCGATGAGATACAAGAAATACAAATAGTAGGAAGCAATACTCCCACGTGCATCGAATACAAATGGTTACAAATAGTGTGAAACAATACTCACACGTGCAGCGTTAAACAGTTGTTCTAAAACGTGACGTATCAACCTTAACAACAAAATTTGTGACACAGACGAACGACGTTCATGGCCTTGTGACGTGATTTTGATCGGGGCAAAGTCAAGTCCATGTCTTCAATAAGAGGTGATTAACTTGAATGATTTAAAGTGGTTTTTTCCCTGACCGTCCGTAAATCGTGCACGCACAAATCACGACGACAACAATGAGTTTCATACATTTGCAACAATAGTTGATGTGTATTCAAAATAACTTTGTTAACAGATGACATTGTGTAACCTACAACTACAACGACCATAAAAATAATGACATTAATAACTCATCATCATCGTCGTCATCATCATCATCATAAAAAGACTCAACAATTACAACATCAGACAGCCACTAGAAACCACACAGACCTGCATTAAAACACCAGCCATGACAATGATGAAAGTGAATCTGCCACCCAAACAACCACCCAACCACCCAACCATCATACTACCCAATTATATGCACTGCCAACCACAACCAACAGCTGTGGATCTCTTGGGCTGGCACAACCAGACAGACCTGTTTGTGACATCACTGTGTAACAATACAGGCAACAATATCAACGCTGCCTATCCTGTCACAACATTTACCTTTACCATTTCCGACACCGACATCGTTTCATCACCATCGTCATCGCTTCATCATCATGACTTCCATCAACGCCTTTAATTATTGCAGTGATTAATAAAGTTTAATCGAGTTAATCATTAAATTAGAAAGGATAATTCGAGCGGACGACGCGGACACGTCTCATGTGATCGTGATTCACAAATTGCTCTGAGTACACAGAATCACTTGAAGTCCGACAACAACAAACAACAAAAACAACAGCAGTGTGGCCTCAAACTGAAACTACCAGAAGTGACAAAGATCACGCACCATTGTGGAGCTGAATCATGCGACTGAAATTTAGAATCTAAGGATCGCCAACATTCCTGTACTACTCTTTCTACCAAAGTCCAACCAAAACTCAACCAAACCTACAAGGATATCAGTTCACCGGGCATCAATGCCCCCTATCAGAGCACAACTCCCCAGAACTCAGTACCCTCTTAACTGTTTTATCGCTACAACTTATAACTCACCTCCACAAACTTGTCCATGGTGGCTTCTGATGGCCTGTATGTGATGAGGAACCTCATGCCCTTGTACTCGATCTGAGCTGGTTCTGGCTTCCTGACCTTCATTATGTTCGACATTGTTGCGACCTCCGTTGCCGACCAAGAGATGCTTTGACTCCTGCCTTAACAGATTCCTAGGCATAACAGGGGCTCATTACAATAACTATCAAATGTCTATTCAGGAATATTTTGTGGATTTAATTTTAAAATCTAACTAAAAGCAATCATGGCGGTGTACCGACATAGGTCACAACGTAGGTTCAAAATGTGGACTGCTACAACAATAAAATAAAGTAAAAGCCATAATTACTATGACCACGACATTGAGAACAACATCATCTCACAACAACAACTAGAGTTTCTCACCAGTTGTTCACACTACCAACTCATAAGCATTGTACAGATTTGAATATGACATTGCAAATGACATTGCACATTTGACACAACTTTTTGCTAGATTCGCATTTGATTCTTCTGATTCAATTGATTGTGGCTAGCCAGCAGAAAGCATCTAAACATTACAATAGCTACGGCATCAGCACGAACAGCCTACAAATGAACAGAACAAGGTGAACATGCTTGTCGATGAGGACGGGGATGTAGTCTAGTGAAATTGTTTGTTGCTTCGTCCCGATGTTTGCATAAGAATGTCCGCTAGTTCAAGTAGTTCTTATCGTTCACAGTTGAATCCAAGGATGCTTCCAGATTTGGTGGAAATTGCGTGCGGCTCTTCCGTGGGCTTCGTCGTCTAGCTCAGTCGTGTTGGGATCGGCAGTACTCGCCAGCAGTGCAGGTCATATCCGTGATGAAAATGATGTTTGTTTCAGGAAACTACAAAGCATTTCAAACGTATCTTGATAGCTCCTAACAAAGGGCTTCCAACCAAAGCATCAAATCAAACCAAAATAAATCAAGGTCAAAGTTATTCTCACGAACGTATTCCATACTCGAAACAACTCCTTTGTATTTGTTTGGTCTATAACGGACATCTTTACATCATGCGTCGTTATGTCTCTAATGCGCTGCCATTATCGTTGTAGCCAGACTTAAGGGGCACGCTTACTCTCGCAAATTCTAAATAAATAACTTTTCGATCGCCAAACATTCCCTACATTCCCAAATCAGTAAATTTCTACCACAAATGTTGATGCGGCACGTCTTTGTGACGATATTTTTGACCATATTCAAACAAAAAACTCACCTCTTCACTATAGGACATTGAATTCGAAGCGGCTGTTGGAAAAATGTCGAAATATAAGAGCGACCTCGATTCCGAGATGGTCAGCAAAAAATATGATCAGAAATTCTCTTCACAGAGAGCAATTTCAAGAGCGAAGTCTCCGCACGCTTCTGTCGCAAGTACGAATGCTCACTCAAAAGTTCCAATAACCCGAAGATTAGAAATAAACTTTTACTCAATCAGATGATAAAATTACATTTATAAAATAGGTTGTAGTTGTAGACTTTTATTTTAAAAATAATTACAAGCAATATTTCATAGATGTTGTGCAACCTTGTAATACTACGTATCAGCATAAATGAATTTTATAATTTGAATCATTATAATAATTACATGATCAATATTTTAAAATAACATCTAGATTAATCACAAAATTAATCCCTTTTAAACTGACAACTTTTTGTTAATAAATTTTATAGGTAATACTGCTCGTATTTTTTTAAATTAACATGTTAAAATTTTTAATTATATTAGCATATGTTTGAATTTAGTACCATGTGTCGATCTGGAAGATATTGGGGTCTTAGCTTGTATCCGATTTGAACTCAGAGCTCATAGTTTTTGCACAGATTCACTTTTTGCTCGAATAGTGAAACTAAAAAGAGCAAAACATGGCGGACGACATTATTCATTATGTTACTTTAATGGCAAATCATATTTCTAGAATGAGGACCTTTCCTTATCTCGACGGGGTCCATAATGTTGTTATGTGTCTGCTCTTCAGGGAAGGGGATAAAGGTGCAATATTACATATGCAAACTTGTTTATTTAAAGTGTTTGGCCATTCTAAAAAACAGCCCAATTTCTAACTCACGAATGTTCACAATTGTTTTTATAAAATTTCTGCTGCTGATGGTTGATATTAAGCTCATCACTTAGTTTAGGAGTGAGAAACCTTGCCAATATTGCTACTGGTATCATTGATGAGCATTTACTCATATAATTATGCCTGCAGATAACTTGTTTCATAGAGCTCTGATTTTTGCAGAATAATAATGAATACCTTGTTAATCAGACAGATGTGTAATTGTTAAGTTGTCCGTGAACTACACATTTTATTGATTGCTCTGGTTATCTTCTGCCAAGTGAGCCTTCAATTCTTTTTTTGTAGAAAACCACTTTTCCAGAAAGCATGTTTTTGGTAGTTGGTTTCTCAGTATCCTGATGTGTTTTTCTGGTAGTGTCGTTTCCAACTTCCTTGCTGGAGAGCCTGTTAGTACCCCATTCAAGTACCTGGAAAATGTTATCCTGGCCTCTGCAATATGGTGAGTCACCTTCTCTTTGTGGTCCCTAGAAAGCCAGGTTCATTTGGTTCAAACCTGGTTGGTGCAAAAAAAAAAAAAAAAAAAAAAAATTATAAGTAATTTTTAAGTCTGTTAATTGGGTTTGACACGAATGGTGATAAAATATTTCAGTAATTAAATTTTAACAGATATGAATATTTAAATGAGGTGATAATTTCACATCCCATCATACAGCCATATTCCATCGTGCATTTTCCTCCTTAACAATAATTAGTCCATCCAAGCATTTGCCAAGACAAGTGGTTGCATGATTAGATTGATTGATAGATTGAAAGTATTGATTGTTGATTGATGATTTACTAAATAAATACCCGACTGGCCATGGATCCAGGTACCTGGTCAATTACTGTCCAAAGGACATGGCCTATCGTTTCTTCAGGCTGCCAGTGGTGGATGTTGCTGTCTCGTGCATTTGGAGCATCTATCTGGTCAACAAAATCCAGTCCGGGGTCAGTTACGGGATCAAACACTTCCCTGATGCCTACATTATTGCCACTGTTCTTGGCCTAGCTAAGGGTTGGTGGTCTCGTTGTGGAGATGTTTGTTGTTGAATCAGTTGCACTTGGGTGACTTTTTAATGCAAATGAGCATGGCCTGCATGCATTTTGCATTGCCAACGTATGATTTTAATAAGTTAAAAATTAAGTCCTTCTGGTATGTTAGCACCGACGACATTGATGTGAATGATAATTTAAGCCTCGAGAAATGAGAACTCATGTGATTTATAAACTAACATTAATAATATTATCGACGACGATAATGACGATGACACTAACCATTGGCCACTGCCAAGCGCTCGTCAAAGATAGATGCTTAGAATCACGTTCAAACCTTGTTTCCTATCTTAATGAGATATCTCTATTAAATTTGTTGCTCTTTTATTACTAATTAATATTAAGCACTTACATGACATAACTTCACTTTATTAATTTATTATTTGTCCATTTATCAGTACTTTTTGTTGTCCACAGGTTGTGGAGATAGGTACCTGATTGCTCTTATAAAACTCATAAAGGGGACCTTCAAGGAATCGGATAATCCCTTCCTCTTCATGCCAGAGTGAGTGGATTTTGAGTAGATTTTGAGTGGGGTTTGAGTAGATTTTGAGTAGATATTCTGTCCATAAAAAGGTTCAGTTATTTTGTGATGCCAAAAGTTATATGTCAATGCAGGGGAGTTGAACTGCTTACATAATGCTTACTTCTAAAAGAGTTTAGGAGTAGTGCTAGCTAGGTTGCAAATGCGACTCTGCTAATGATTCCAGATGAAGTTGTTGATTGTCACAGCTGCATGTAAAATTGCAGGTTGGTGTGAGTGAGGATAATCGATATTGCTCTTATCTGGTATCTTAGTATCTCCTATCAATTATAGATTGTCCAGAGTAATTTAATTTTGTTTTGCTTTACTTTTTTATATGCCATCCTCAATTTTTCTGGCAGACAGGCAAAGTGCAGCTTAGTCAGTTCCGTCTTTTTTGTCCTCTCGCACTACTACCAGCTGCCTGCATACAACCAGCCGTTTGTCTTCATGGGCAGCCTCCTCCTCTTCATCCACACGACCGTCACCCGGGCAGCTTTTGGGGGGAATGGCATATTCTCCCCTGTCGAACATCTTGTCTGCAATTTACTGTTCAGTGGGGGCCCCAAGGAAGGTCACGCTTTGGTTCAGCTTCCCCCAGAATCTGAGGAGAAGACCTTTTACAGTCCCGTATCTCACAGTCGCTCTAGGAGAGATAACGATGAAGCAGACTACGACGAGGTAGAAGAGCTGGATCAGATGAATTTTTCGTGAAGTCGCTCTGCATGCAGACGTCGTCGTTTGTACAGTCGACATTAACGTCCGCCTCTAGATTGCATTCCTCGGAGTTACCATTTCGTTTGTTATGACAATAGTTGCCTAGCAACAGAATTTTGTATCCGCTCGGCCGAGTCGACCTCATCTCAGTTCGTTCTCATTGCATCCATCGTTAATTGGCTCACTTAATTGAGTCGTTCGCAGCGATCGTTTGTGTTGTCGGTGCTAAGTGGAGGTCCTGCACCATTAGAGTTCGTTGCCTAGACTCTAGAGAACTACCCTTGTAGTTAGCATGGTCGATCATATCTCTATTGATTCATCTCGTTGGCTTTTGCCATCGGGAAGCATTTGAGTCGAGCACCCCGACATTCCATTCGAATATTGCATAGCCATTGCGACTTCATTCCACCATTTCCGAGTTTACGTAAAACACGGTACGCATTAAAATTAATCGCATTGATCAGTCATTAGGCCGCCCGTCGAGCTAGCGAGTTCGCCTCAGAGACTTATAATTCCGCACGGACGCTTGCATTAGTTGCTGGATGTTGTTGAATCGGTGGCTGCTTCAAGACTTGGCATTCCATCTCAGACGTCGTTTCACTTATTCAACTGTGTCCAAGGGGTGAGATTATCAAAATCGTTTTGTGTTATCATTTCAAGGTGTACGAGATTGGCACGAGACGAGGCAGCACTAACGACAATTCCGTGCATCAAACTTTGTTTGCAAAAATCGAATCCATCAAATCTCCATGCTTCTCAGCTATTATCGATAAGGGTTCAGAGTCGCAAGAACATAAAGTCGGAAAGTGACATAAGCCATCATTTTCAAGAAACTAACAAAGTTGTCAAATGCAAGCCCCACCAGCCATTTTGTGGAGCTTTCTTTTACGGTCATGGCAAGTTGTATCAACAAGAGAATTCAGCAAAATTATGCATAAGATTGAGGTGCCTCTGAAACTAACGGCACCTTAGAAAATATAATCGAGTGGCCCTACAATGGTTCAACATAACATTGCGTTCTGCTGTAACATCTATAAAATATAAGCACTTAGTATTTTATAATGGCAGTCGAATGACTGTCAAGTTTTCGTGAGACAAGAAAAACTTGAGCGAGGTCAAACATGACGGCCGAAAGTTCGCAAGGTCAATTGGTTTCCAGAACAAATAGCCAAAACGAATCCTTTATTAAAGTATGCGTCAATAGTCACTCGTCCCCGATCAGTTCATCCCCCTGGTTCGCTCATATTCCCCTCGATCTCCTGCTGTTTGATCTCGATCTGTATCCACTTGACCTTGATCCAGATCTCCTGCCCCTGTTCTCCCTCACGGGTGTGCGTTCTCTCACTTCAAGTCTCATGGGGCTTTCTTGTTGCTTTTCTGCATTTTCATCATCATGGTTGGTCCTGGATTCTGATATCCTGACTGACCTCGATCTTGACCTGGAGTTGTACGACCTGGACTTTCCCCTCCTCTTGCTGTCCTCTGCGGACCGGCGGTCGCTCGCACGATCCGACCTTCCGTTGTCCTCACGCCTCGAGTTGGTTTCACGTCTCGTGTCCGACCTCGACCTGCTTCGAGACTTTCCCCTCCTGGCCGATCTCCTCGGAGATTCTGGACTCTCATACCTCTTCCTTCTGGATCTGGAATCCGATCTGTCGCGTCTGTTGCTCCTGGAGTCCGACCTCGATCTCCTCCTGCGATCCCTGCTCCTGGACCTGTCGCGTCTTCTGTAGTGGTCATCTTCGTCGTCGTCATACCGCCTTCCTCTGCGGTAGCTGTCATCACGATATCTGTCTCTGCCGTGACGTCCAGTCTCCTTGGATCTCATCTCGCCGGGTGCTTCGTGAAAGAACATAAAAAATTAAAATAGAAACTCTTGAGGACGACAGAGGATTTGAACTCCCAAACAGAGCTGCACCAAAGCAAAAGCCTTAGCGATGCTACAGGATTCAAGATATTAAATTAAAACACATTGGATTAATTTTCAGCATTTTGTAGATGACATTTTCAGATGTGAGTTTGTATGCTTATATACTACTGAATTCACACCAAAATGTAATATGATATTCTATTTGCAAGCCCTAAGCTAAAATGTCTATTATTAATTAGTTACAACTCACTCTTCCTGTCTCCCCTGGCATAGTCGATCCTCATCTCATTGTTCAGATAAAGAGTACCGTTGAGCTCTTCTTTGGCATCCTTGGCATCTCTTGGGTCCTTCGAGGGAGAAAGTTGACAAGAGAGACATTTAGCAAACACTAAAACACATGACTCGAAACACATCGGCTTCTGGCTTGCAAGAGATTCATCTCGGATGACGGATCTTTGCTAGTAAATCTTAAATCTTGCTCTTAAAGCTTGTATTTGGGCTCCCCAATAGAGATGTTTGCTTAATTCTGCACTTTGCTAAATCTTGCCATCACCCACAGCCACTCTTCAAAACAGACAAATTCAAGCAGCTATTTACTTCTCACTGCCAAGAAAACTGCCATGCAGTGCCAAAAACAAAGCAATCAGTAAAACCAACCTCATACTGAACGTATGCGAATCCACGCTGCCTCCTGGTATGGTAATCAAGAGGAATGTAGATATCTTTCAAAGGCCCGTATTTACCAAAGATATCTCTCAGCTCTTCGTTTCTGTCGCGAATTTAACATCAGAGATAGAATCTATTATTTTTTACTTATCTTCCGAATAAACGGATGTAATTAGATCTCGATTCACTGCCGTCAAAATAACCAATCTCAGGCGATAAATGGCCAACACTGCGAAATATCGAATCAAGCATGCCACGGCATCAAAAGATAATCATGAAATCAAGAATCTCACCTAGCTCCATCAGACAAGTTTCGTATTATTAGCGAACAATTGGGTTCACGACTATATCTAGACATTTTAAGCCCGCCGTCACTCTATGGAAGCTTCAAACAAGCGCTCGGCCTCATGAGTTATATGGTGATAATAAAAGCCTCCAAAATGTTTTATTTTTTAAATATCTTGTTTTATTTAAAATACTTAAATAATTTAAAATAAAATTAAATATTTAAAACAGTTTTGGACCGAATTATTTCTAGTTTAATCTCAAATCAAACACTTTTTGCATGAATCTTTGGTATATATTTTCTCAAGATCGTAATCAAACAATAACACTTTTTTAAGCTAATTACATAACATAATTTAAAGTTTAAAATTACAAACTTAATTTTAACGTGCTAAAGGTTAAAGTACAAATCTTCATTTGGAAGGATAGTAAAATTTACATAGTTGACTGGGATGTCTTGTCAGTTGTTTCTGGATGTTCAGCTTTTAAACGAACAGTTACAGAAGCTTTTAGAGCATCATTTATAATTTAAATGGAAAAGCCACACTCTCAATTTGGTGGCACATTTTATTTCGATGCATTTTGACTAATAATGTGCAATTTCAGCTTTGAAGGACAAAAATGTTTTACAAGGCTGTATACTAATGACTTTGTAGGGCATTAGGTTTCTATACACAAGCTCAAGATACCAAAGATTATAACGTGATAATTCAAATTTATCCTAAAATTAATAACTATTAAAAGGCATAACAAATTCGCAATGTCGCAATAAAATATGGCAAGAATAGGGCGTTTTTTGAAGAGGAATCCTCCGAGCTTGCTGATTTCATGGAGTATAACTAAATCCATTAATGTCTTTACTCCAGTGTCCATCTTTATTCCAGATGGTTTAATAATAGAAAAGTCTTCCATCATTTCAGGCGTCGTGTTGAATCAGTGGAATGAAATTTGGAAAAAAACGATTATTTAATTGTCTGACAGACGTGCATGATTATGTTTGCTAAAATTGATGACGACGACGAGGACGACGACGACTCTGGTAATGATGGTAATAACAATAACAATAAATATTAACAAAAATAATAATAACGATTACATTCAGCACAATTATCGCTGGGATAATCAACTCGATAACGATGTGCTGGTGTCGTATCCTCGGAAAGCAAAAAGCTCAAACGATGCCAATTAAGTCTCAAAGTCCAAATGAAATTATTTTTTAATGTCTGCTTTAATTACCCGTTATTGTTTTTTTATTGTTTTGTCTTTAAATAAACTATTTGTTTTAAATTACAATATACAATTCTCATTCTTAATTTATTAATTGTTAATTTTGTTAATTTTTAGATAATATTTTCATTGCTCTGAAAGTCAACAAGTCACCAGCCGACGAAATTGTGAAGTATTTTAGCAGAAAATTCTAAGAATCCGAGATTCCGATGCAGAGATATTTTTATTTTTATTTTTTTATCTTTGAGTAGCTTAAAACGAAGAATTGATTGGAGACTTTGTTTATAGTTTATTTCAAAATTATTTAAAAATTCCTGAATATGTTCTTATCTAGAATGAATGGATGGATGAGAAGATTGATCTAACGAACGAACAAATGGATGGATGGATGGATGGATGGAATGATGAACGGACGGACGGACGAACGAACGAACGGACGGACGGACGGACGGACGGATGGATGGATGGATGGATGGATGGATGGATGAACGAACGAACGAATGAACGAATGAATGAACGAACGACTGACCGAACGAACTAATGAACGAATGAATGAAATGAAACGAAAGAATGAAAGATGGAGATGAAGTGAGAGGAGGCTAATACAAATCACAGGATAAAATTAGTCTTACCAATTTAAACAATTCGAATTCTTTGCATAATAATAGAATGACGACGACACCGACGATGATGTTGATGACGATGATGACGACAATGATAATGATGATGATGATGATGATGATGATGGTGGTGGTGGTGGTGGTGGTGGTGGTGATGATGATGACGACGACGACGATGATGATGATGACGACGACGATCACAATGATAATGATGATGATGATGACAATGATAATGATAACGACGACGACGACGACGATGATGATGATGATGATGATGACGATAATAACGATGACGATGACGACGATGACGATGATGATGATGTGATCGGTGTTTTCTTTTATCGAAGTCGAATCAGCCAAATGAAAAGCTCCTGAGCTACAGTGAAGATTATCGATGGATAGAACTTGAGGGATGCAGGAATGAATGGAAGGAAAGACGAAGGTGAATGGATGAAGTCAGATAAAAGACATGAATTGATTGCACGTGTTACTTGTAAGAGCGGACACCAGTCTCTCTCTTATATCGGATTTCAGTGCTTGGAAATGGAAATGGAGGATAATGCTAATCTTTTGAAATCTAGAAACTGGTCGGAGCTGTTTACAACCTTAGGAGCTCACATCATCAGTATCATCATCATCATCGTCATCGTCATCATCGTCATCGTCATCATCATCATCGTCGTCGTCATCGTCGTCGTCATCATCAACAACAACAACATCATCATCATCATCGTCATCGACGTCGTCGTCATCCTCGTAATCACTATCACGCTGGCATATCATCAACTGCTAAAATAAATCTATTTTTTGGGCTTCATCGAATTGAATTGGACACGCTTGAGTGAATCCTTAATGTTTCACTCAACTGATCTACGGGTCTACATTGATACGACACATTATAATAATATTATATTATTATTTTAATTATAATATATTTATAATTACATTACATTATTGTTATTATACATTTATAATTACATTGTATTCATAATCATAATGTAATTACAATATGTAATACAATTATAAATATATATAATAATAATAATAATAATAATAATAATAATAATGTTATTATCATTAATTATAGATATATAATATAATTACAATTGTAATCATGCAAGTGCTCAGTCGACCGTGAATGTAAACAAGAGAGTCGTAACGTTTTTAATTGATGAGTTTCTGAACGCTTCCGTGAACTGACTGAATTTACAATTGAAGGGAATAATCAGTTAAAACTGATTTTGAGACAGTCTTGTTTATCAGCATTTTTTTTATTTTATTTATTTTATTTATTTATTTATTATTTATTGGGCCCGGTTGATTTCAATCAGCGCGCCAACTTTATCAACCAATCAACCATTTTCAATCAATCTGTCGACATGTAAAGATGAATTATTGTTATTATTATTATTGTTGTTGTTATTAATGTTATTTTTATTATTATCATTGTTATTATTATTATTATTATTATTATTATTTGTTGCTGCTGTTGTTGTTATCCGCATTATAATATGCTAATTAATGACACGAGGCTCATTATAATATTATAATAAATTATGATAAACTCATCACTGCTAACTGAGACTACAGAATCCAAAAACGAATAACCCGAGTTCTTCCGTTCGGCCACTTAAAATTCAAGATTCGAGACCACGACCTCTTGAACTATGACCTTATTCTCGACTGCCCCCTGTCTATTTTTAGACTCCTCTTTGACCCGGATAATGTTGTTTGCGTTTCCTTGGAGATGCAGAGGATTTAAAGATGGACTTTATATGAAGGGCAAGGTTTGAATAAATTATTATAATTATCATGCAAATATCATGCAAATATTTATAAATATGTACATTTAACATACGAGCGGCCGTTGTTATTATTGTTATTAGAGAGAAGTATTATTGATAACGGTGGTGGTGATAATGATATCGTGCCCGCATTAAGATGGGATTGAAAAAGTATTCCATAAAATAATTTGAACTTATATCGTGCTAAAATATTTTTTAGATGATGACGATGACGCTACGATGACGACGACGACGACGACGACGACGATGATGATGATGATGATGATGATGATGATGATGATGATGACGACGACGATGATGACAACGATGACGACGATGATGATGATGATGATGATGATGATGATGATGATGATGATGATGGAAAAGCTAGCGACATCTATGGATGGAGTTGATCCATTGAAGGAGGATTCAGGTGAGACGGGGATGATTAGAATTTAATTTCGCGCCAGATTACTCGGAACACCTCGCACATCGACATGATAGCATTTTCTCGCTTGATTAAATTCAATTCAACAGACACACAGTTCAACTCCTGGTGTCAGCCTCTCCCTGGAAACTCACCGATAACGGCTCGCTAGATAATCGACCAATCGGGAGCCTGATAACTGAACCGGGTCAGCACTCCTCAGGACAACTCGAGGACATGATGGAGATACGAGATATAGCAGATGGCCAGTCTCAGTATTTCGATCTTGGACAACTTCTTGTCTGGTGGAAGAGTTGGAAGAAGTTTCCTTAATTCAGCGAAAGCCACGTTGAATGCCTCAACGCGGACTCTCTCCCTGGACGCATGTGCTATTCTGTACTTGAGGGTCGCTCGTCTGCGCCTCCTTCTCTCTTCCCTCGACAGACTGGAAAGGTCGTCTTCGCTGTTTTCCATCTTTGTGGAGGAGTTCGGAGTGGTGCAATGGGGCAAGTGGGGCTCTGAATTCTGGGGAATCTCCTGGAATTGGTCGGTTCTGCAGAATCTTTCCATGCGTTTCACTTGAAAGTGACGATCGAAGGACGTGGAATCGATGGCTTCCGTCTTGATGGATCTGTAAGCTTCTCGAGTTTCTTCCAAGTGGAATGAATGCTGAGATGCTTCGTTCGACGAAGCAGCGTTTTGTGGAAATCCGCAGAAGAAGCTGTCGTGTTGTTCGCTGAGTATCTGATGGATTTGATGGTCTTGAAATGCTCGCATTTCTTTCTAATGATTGTTATTCTTATTAATTCAACCGACGATTTCGGCAGACGACAGTGCAACGGGCGCCAAGCATCGATCAACTCTCCTATCTCCCATCGCTCGAACGACTTGAGGCAAATGGAGCACAACTGATGCTGATAAAAATCGTTTATGTTCTTCTCCTTCCCAGATCAACAAGACATCATCACGATCGCCGCTTGTCTCCTTGTCTGTGTGTTTCGATGTGCCTCTGTGTGTTTACGAGGTTTGATTCTTAGTTGTTTGTTGTGTGACTGTGAGTCAGAAACATGCACATTATCATTATTATCATCATCATTAATATTATTATTATTATTATCATCATCATCATCATTAATATTATTATTATTGCCACCGGTTGCCAATATTTAAATAAAGTTTTATTCTACCAATAACGTTCAATTTGTTATTTTAAAAGTTTTTATTTTAAAAGTGATTTATGTGGTTTAATGTAACGCTTAACTTTTTAGGACTGATTCTGGACTTTCATAATATGAAATGAATGAATTACAAAAAGACATGTAACATGACAAACCTTGAGACTGTGACTTTGATTTCGATTCACTGCAATGAACTTGCAAGACGAGAGGATCCATCTTAAATATTCCTGACAACCGCCACCTTCCACGAGAGTGTCATTCAAGAACCGCCCACAAATCCACGAGGCGCCAATGCAGCTGACGAATCGTGTGGCGGATGTCAGAACTCGTGCCACCGTTCCAACATTTCAAGGGCAGTTTTTCATTTCAACTCTTCAATTATTCACAACAGTCACAAGAAGTCAATCCGTCCAAAAACAAAAGTTTTTTTTAGATGCATTCACTCGATTACAAACAACAATAAACAAATAATTTTAAGTTCATGAACAACTATTTCAAATGTATTTTTTTGCTATTTAGACACTTACTTACTAGTGCAAATGCTTTGTACGAAGAAATTTTCGAATGGGCGTGTTTTCAAAAGAAGGCGTGGTTAAGTTCTTCATTCAATCTTGAAGTGAGCACTGAACATGTTTAAGAATTGCTCGAGTTCAGTCAGAAACATGCACAAAATTAAAATTAATATTATCATAATTATCATTAAGCTATGAAACTACAAATATTTACGTTATGTTTAATCTTGACCTTCAAACCACCTTCTGGTGGTTGAAACGAAAATAAATTTTCAGAAACACGAGGTCACGAACGGTCTTTAGAATTATTAACCAGAATCTGATTCCCAGCTTTATTCCAGATTCAAAAATAACTCTACCATGTGGCATTTACAACAAAAAGCTCTGGATACAAAGGCAATAACTTTGAAGAAATTTGTAGAAGCCTCATTTGGCGGGGGGGGCAGATAGGTGGGGGTTTACCCCACCCCACCTCCCCTTTGGTAAAGACTGAAACTTCAAATGATTTCAGCTATTTACTTTTTTAATGCTTAAAACATCTATGTTGATAGAAATTTGTCCTGAAATTTTAAGTTAGACGATGACTTGTTTTTGCTTCTCAGATTCTCAGACTCTTAGTAGTTCTAGGGCAGGGATTTAAACAGACATTTTACAGGTGTGGGGGTGTTAACCAAGAGCCGGGGGTGCATCTCCCAAACTGGTTACAGATTTGACCTTGAACGTTATCAGCTAATCTGTTTCATTTTATTTTTTTTGATTTTCCAATATTAAATTGAACTAACCTGGTTGCCTGGAAGTGTACACTCTCCCCCCACCAACCCAGAGGGGTTGCAGCTGGTGCTTAGGGGGAAGGGGTGTCTTCAAAGTCGTGGAGATAAATAAATTCCTGTTGGTAAGTATCTGTTTAATTCAACCAGGTTAATGATGGTCAAATTTCTTATTAAATGAAAAAAAAACTGCTTAAATTTGGTTTGAAAAATAAATAATGAAATATAGATTTATGAAGCTAGTTATTTTGATAAAAGCTCTCAGGGATAAACGTCATATTAAACATGCTTGGCTGAAATAAGCTCGCCATTTAGAGGAGATTGCTTTTTCGTAGCGAAATTTAACATTTAAACATGTTTTGTTAATAATATGAAAATATGTTTAAGAGCCTTTTACTGTAAAATATCACATTACTTAATGTAAACGCAGTTATAATAAAATATATGCAACCTTATTTTAAAACAGATGAAATACAAATCAGTCGTGAGTCCTCAACTAAAACCTACATTAACGATTGAATTATAAAAATGTTTTTAGATTTCTCTGCAAATTTGCTACTGAAGAGATTAAAATAATTAAAATGCCAACCGATCAACCTCATCGATGAACATTTTTTTAGGACTGTAAAAACTTGAAACTTGTCTGGTCAGTATCAGTTCATAGTTGCGTTTTTCTTAAGTGTTAAGCGCTGACGTTATATTCTTTATTTGACGATATAAGCTCTAAGATGTGTTAGATGTTGCAGATAAGTTATATCAAGGTTGTTAGTTAAGATTATAAAACATTAGGTTATATTAATTTCCTTTGAAAAGGATAGTAAGATATTAAGATCAATTGGACATCATCATCATCATCTGTTAATTTAAGAGCAAATTCAGTTTCATGAATTGAGATAAAGTGAAGAAAAGAAAAATATAAAGCATTTAAAATATATAAATCGTTTTAAATTTAATTTCAGACAGTTGATTGAAAGATTTCTTATTTAAGCACACAATATGAACATCTATTTAAGGGCTGGTGATGTGGACATATGTTCATAAATAAAATCATTTGCTTTGGTCTCGTCAGTAAATATTCTTATTATCGTTCAATCTTTTCGCTTTTGCCGATATGAGATTCTTTACTATATGTATTATATTAGTAAATGCATGTGGTTCAACCTCGAATGATCTGCGCGATCGAAAATTTTCTTATTTTGACCAAAATGAAGGCATGTTTGGATCTTTTTCTGCCTCTAAACGTCGAAAAGCAGCTGAAGAGAGCAAAGAAATGTTCTATTTTGGTTACGACAACTACATGAAATATGCCTTCCCAAAAGACGAATTAGATCCAATTCATTGCCGAGGGCGTGGGCCTGATTTCGACGATCCGTTAGATTAAAGCATTGGTTCACAATTATTATTTTTACTTGTAACTAATTCATACAAATTAGTCAGATTTGTTGCTTAAATTAAAAAGAATAATCATTGCAGAATAATCTTATGCTGGCTTTTAAACATTTACTTAATTAAATCTGAGAAAAAGGTCAAATTTATATTTATAACTAGTAATAGTAATGATGATACATTAATTAAAATTTCAAGAGCTCCAGATCAATTTGGTTCAAACTTTTAGATAAATAAAATATTGGCTACATGTATTCTGAACTCTTATATATTGTCTTTTGTGCCAACATCTTCTATCTTAATGAATAGAATGTATTTTGTTGTGATTTTAAATTTAAATGGTAACAATACGTTTTGTGGAATTTCAGGTCTAACATAAACATTAATGATGTCCTTGGTGATTATTCTTTGACTCTGATTGACAGCCTCGACACCCTTTTGGTTGGTCTCTTCTAATTATTTTGATGTCAATTGGCTTTCTTATCATCTTGCAACCCCTTATTGAATTTATTACAATCTAAAAGATTAAGAATCATTTCATTAATGCATTAAATTTGTTTGCAATTGATTAATAAAAAAAAAACATCGATAAATTTGTTGAAGAGTTTCTTGCTCATTCAGGTGTTTGGAAATGTTTCTGAATTTCAAAGGGCCGTGAGACTCGTCGAGGACCAAGTTTCCTTCGACAAGCCAGTCACAGTTCAACTCTTCGAAGCTAACATCAGGTGAGACGACGGTGCCGAACTATTTACGATCGACCGGTCGAGCACGTTTTTTTTTAAGGGTCCTGGGGGCTCTTCTGTCGGCTCACTTGTTGATGACGGATCCCAACCGACCCTTCGGCGATCTCACCGCGAACGGTTCTTACGACAACAAGTTGCTCTACTTGGCCAATGATCTCGGAGTTCGTCTCCTGTCGGCGTTCGACAACACCGACACCGGCATACCTCATCCCAGGGTGGTTCTCGCGTTCGATTTTTAATTACTTTATCGACTTAAAAATTTATCTTTTTTTCAAACAATTTCTCATTCTCTGCTCGCTCGGACTTTAAATCGACATTTCTAACATTCTCTCGTCTCAATTGGAGTGACTTTGCACAAGCTTTTAAATCGATACTTTTATCGAAAGATGACTTTTCACGGCAGGTGAACCTACGAACGGGCGTGCCTCACGATTCCGTGAACGAGACGTGCACGGCCGGAGCAGGCACCCTGAGGCTGGAGTTTGGAATTTTGAGTCACCTGTTGAACGACCCGGTGTACGACCGAGTTGCTAAGCTCACCGTCGAGAAGCTCTGGTCGTATCGCAACAACGACACGGGACTTTTCGGTGCGTTTAAATCAACGTCGTCGGTTTTTTAATAACACGATTTCTGATTCACATCATGCATTGAATTGAAACATTTGTGTTGATTTTACAAAAGATTTAATTTTTTAAATTTGTTTTAAACTTTACAATTTAAATGAATCTTTCCTTCGTTTGTTCGCAATTATTTTTAATCAATATTTACATACCTGAAAATAAAAAATCCTCATTGCCTTTCGTCGATGTAACGACTGCTAACTCGTACAGGTAACGTGATAAACATTCAGACGGGCAAATGGGTGGGAACGATGAGCGGTCTCGGAGCAGGTCTCGATTCATTTTTTGAGTACCTGTTCAAGGTGAGGATTAGAAGTGGTTGTGCACTTCTAGTTTGTACCTCAATCTACACCTATTTGTTGCACATCTTATTGTTTGTTGCACATTTGTACCTCAATTTATGACTCGATGTTTGTTGTAGTCCTTTATAACTTTTGGGGATGAGGACGACCTCCACAAATTCAGGGAAGCTTACGATGCAATCAAGTTGCATATGAGGAGAGGGTGAGTCGTCTTTTATCGTTCAAACGGGAGCAAAGCCGAGATGAATGCCGTCCGTCAAATATCGTGTCGTCGCTTTACGATGATTTTGGTAACCATTTTCTAATGAAGAATTAAATGGAATTCAAGTCTTATTACTTGTGACCACAAATTTTGATTTTTTTTTTGCAAATTTTAAAACAATTTAAATGCAAAATTTCTTTTTCATCTGATATAAAATCTTAAGTTTGCAAAACAAACAGCAATGATTCTTTATGAAAAACTTGAAAATGCAGACAAAGCCATAATGAACCAATCAGGGATGGCCACAACAACAACAACAACTTTGAATTTTGTCATTTATTAATTTTTTATTGTTTATATTTCAAAGGAGGAAAGACTGCAACTACGGATCGGGATTTCCTCCGATTTACGTGAATGTAAACATGGAGGATGGAAAGGTCATCAACAATTGGGTTGATTCTCTTCAAGCGGCATGGAGTTCGGTCCAGGTTTACAGATTATTTTTAAATCAAATAAAATTATTTAACATTCAATTCGCGTCAACTCGTTCGTGTCGTCAGGTTCTTGCCGGTGACGTCGAAGAAGCGATATGTTCTCATGCCTTCTATTATGCAGTCTGGCAGAAATTTGGATCTTTGCCAGAGAGATACAACTGGCTCTTGCATGCCCCTGAAGTGTCATTTTATCCTCTAAGACCTGAATTTGTAGAATCGACCTACTACCTTTACAGGGCCACAAAAAACCCGTTCTATCTCCACGTCGGATATCACGTCCTGCAGACTTTGACGACGCACTGTAAAGTGAGGTAAGTCCACCTGCATTTGAATTTGAAAGTTTCTCGATCCATAAAAAAATCTTCGTTAGGTGTGGATATGCCACGAGGCATGATGTCAGAACGAACGAGCTCGAAGACAGGATGGAGAGTTTCTTTCTGAGTGAAACCTGCAAATATCTTTACTTGGTTTGAAACTGCTTCGATCTTTTAGACTTAACGATAACAGGTCAACGATATTGTTTGTGTGTTTGTTGCAGTTGTTCGATGAAAGCAATTACTTCAACCAGAACTCGGACAAATACATTTTTTCGACCGAGGGACACGTCTTCCCGCTTCTACACGACTTTAGGAAAAAGACTTTCGAGACGGCGATCGGACAAAAGAGTAAATTTGTTACGGATGCAAGAAAACATTCCAACATCACGAACAGAGACAACGTTCGTCGATATTTCCTTCCACGCGAAGTTAAAAAATTAATTTAATGTCATTTGCAGTGCTTGCGACAACCGGAGGAAACGAGGTTTCTGCTTCCAATCAGGTTTCAGTATCTCCAACAAGTGCAACAAATTGTCGGAGTTTGAGATGTTTTCCATCCTCGGTGCCTTGAAAAGATGATTGATGTGCCTGCTCGAGCGTTATTTATTTTCTATGCAATATTCCTTCCAGATATTTTGTATTGTTGATTGCCAACTGTCTTTCTGTGTTAACTGGGATTTCTCAACTTTTCGAAAACCGTGAGGTTTTAAATTTTTTAATTTCTTCTGAATATTAGGTGTCTTTCATCTTACTCGAGGGTGCCATTTTTTGCTGTTTGACCTCTGTGATCTTTTCCGTCTTCGTTATTGTTTTGTTGTTTCAATTAAAAGGAGGATCATTGTGCAAGATTTTCAGTTAAGAACTGCACAGAACTCATATCGTATCTGTATTGCTTGGACAGTGGTGAAGGCAGCTTACACTTGAATTGATGTCTAAAACCTGAAAGGCCCATAAATAATCCAACTGAGTTACTTGCGAACGAAATGTATTTTTAGTCTTTTTGTGTTCCACCGCTTAATTATTGAATAGTCACTTGGTAGATGTGCAAAATTGCCTGGAGGGGGAAAACAGCTTATCAATTATTTCTGTTGCTTATTTTGGAAATGTTTTACTTCCGTCAATAATCAATTATTGTTTAATAGAGTTAACAAGTCTTTAATGTGATGATACCAATTAATAAATTGTTGAGGGATAGCGATTGCCACCTATGAGAAAAGAAATAGAATTTCAATGTTTGTTTAAAATTCATTGCTTTATTTTTGGACATGAGAGCCTCGAGAGATGGAACCTTCTGACGTATTTAATATTTCAGCTTCATTCGATGCGACAACAATTTTAGTCAAAGTGTCTGACTCCCTTGACATCTGCTGAGCTGTGACAGCAAATTTGTGTGCGTTGCTAGAAGCATGTTTTGCAGCTTTCTCTGGCAGTTTTCGGCTTGCAGTCAGTGGAAGCGGTTTTGTCACCCACACTTTTTCTGCTTCACTACCTTAGAGCCAAAATATTTGACAGATGTCGCAAACATATCCATTTTACTTTTGCGGTTCACGAATACTTTTCGTAGGATGAGGATGACACCAGTCGGGAAGCTGATCCGGCACCATAGTCACTGCCTGATTCCAGATCAACAGCAGTGCAGCCACATTTTTCGTTTAGATGCACTATCGGAAACATCTTTATCGTCAACAGGTTGAGCCAAAACTAGAGAGCTTGCAGAATACGTTCAGACTTTCTTACTCATCCTTCTCATCATGATATCTCTTTGATTCGCCACTGCGTTTTGACATTTCTTCATGTCAGCAACGCAAGTTAATTTATAAATAAAAATGATATATAATAATGTATCAAATGATACATAATGTATAATAATATATAATGACAACGAAATGCTGATTATCCACAACACTTTATTTTTAAAACGATAACACCAAAGCATACAATATCCAGCTGGAGAGTAAGAGTAATTTACACAATGAGTAGTAAGGGAGAGTCCTTTACTTATTTATTTATTTGAATTAAAATTCGTTAAATCATAACTAAGATTTCGAAGAGCCCATGTAGCTTTGGGCATTTATACTCTTATGATCAAAGAGATCTGCCTTGCAGAAGTCTAGCCTTTATTGGATATTGGTACTTAACATCCCCTGGATTCGGTCTTAATTCCTTTTGAAACCCGATGAGCCTGACATTCGACACCAACAGCAGATGCAAGTGTACCAATCAACGCTCTGATGCCACAACACTTGGAATTTAGTTCCCTGGTTGCTTGGGGTATGCACCCACCTAATGGGGCTGCAGCTGCTGGGACTCGTCGTCAAAATGTTGTGGGGTGAAAAACCCCTTAGGATGATTAAATAACTCACTGGTTGCCTGTTTAGAGAATAGTCACGTGCCTTGATTGATACGCAAAATTGCCTGGAGAGGAAAGCAGCTTATCAATTATTTCTGTTGCCTATTTTGGAAACACTTAACTTCCATCAGTCCACAGTCAATTATTGGTTATTAAAGACGACAAGTCTTCACTGCTACGATTTATTTGTCATCGACACGAGGTCATTTTCATTAAGTAGACAGGAGGACAATAACTCATTGCTGTGCCATGAATATTTCATCATCTTCTGGCCAGCTCCTGCTCCATACGAGTATATAATGAAGTCCTGGAAGGATTGCTAGTGGCATCTGTATTAACCTCTACAGTCTGTTACTGCATGTGATTGTATTTTCACCAGTGTTCGTAAGAAACCGTTACAACGATAAAATGCAGCCAGAAACTTCGAGAGTGTCTAAACGCTTTAGGGTTTTCAAAAACGGAGATGAATCGTTCGGCGGGAGGCAAGTTATAATTAGTCAAAAAAACGTGAAGTCGTGGGATTCTTTCCTAGCTGAGGTCACCCGACAACTGGGCAGCAGAGTTGCTGTTAGAAGTCTCCATACTCCTGTCAATGGAACAGAAATTAGAAGCTTTGAGGAGCTTGCCGATAAGTTGGATTATGTTGCTGTTTGCTCGGGAGCCTTCAAGAAGCTCAGGTTTATTAAAGCAGATTGTATTTCTCATATTAGATGATCAATTTGCATGAATTTTACCGCTGTGGTAGTGCGAGGAATGTAAAGTATTAAATTTTGTTCATACACATCTCATACATTAGTTTATGAAACTTTCACTACCCGCTGGATAAGCTGAAGGCTTCAAGTAATTGCCTTCCTATTTTTTGCAGATATTCTGACCTGAAGGAAAAGAAGCCACTGAAGTTTCATATGGCGCACAAGACTCCAGAAGTACCTAAGATTGTATTGTTCGACTGTATAATATCTATAATTACTTACTCTATGATTACTTACTCATTTGTTGATCTCCCAAGAGATGTCATTTCAGTTTTTAAGGGAGCGAGGCAAAACATGGCTCAGCTTCCCCAAATCCTCTCCATATCAGTGGATGTTTTTGCCTCGGTCCCACAAGTCACAAATGGAGGTTTTAAAGTCTCCTCGGCAGTGAAATAATTTGCCCCAACCCTTCAAATGACGTCAATGGTTCACTGTGAGAGGTTTCCATTACTTTTAAGTAACGAATCAAAACCTAATGGCTTTTGAGATTCGATACAATTTCTTCTTCAGATATTTATTTAATTCAACAAATTTAACCTCAGATAATTGTAGCAATTAATTACAAAGATATTACAATGGCAAAGCAGAAGCTTGAATAATCATCACCAAGCCGAGCGATGAACACAAACGTGGCTTTTTGCCAAATAATTAACAGAAAGCAAGTTCTGCAATTAACCTGATAATTATCTTGTGAGGGTTTAATAATTTAAAACACAACAACAAAGGCAATTTGAAGCTGAAACATGCTGGAATTCGTGTGTATACCTTGAATTGTTTCATACATTTATTCTGTGAACGTAGTTAGCCTCTCATGCTAGGCTTTATAAGTGCTTAAAATTCCACAAATTAATGTTATGTTATGTTATAATAATTTTTGTCAATATTGGCGCAATTTTCTATATCACATTTAAATCGACATTCGACTACTTACCGTCAGAAAATGTGACTTTATAATGACATCTCGTGAAATAAGCAGCTTAAAGAGGCGCGTTTGGTCTAAAAGTAGTGCATGTAATTGAAATAGTTAAAATTGATAGTTTCAAAGCTTTTAAACTTCGACGCCGGTGAGCATTACGCATCCAACTGTGATGCGAATTACAAACTAACAACTCTGACGTACATAAATGTTCTTGTTTGACTACGAAAGTCTTGATTACATCGACCTGCAATTTTCAAATCACTGTTAATCGTGGCCCCTCATTAAAAATTAATAACAGTGGTTGGCATATCAATAGACGCCGAAAGATGACTGGAAATGTTTGGCGCCAAATATTAAAGCTTCCATTGAAGGGTCAGATTATGGCGACTCTTGAGGCTAATCAACATCCACCTGAAGGATCACAGAAAGTTTCCTTTTTAGAAATTTCCGTCTTAATAAATTAATACCACTCGTGGTACTCATCATTAACGTATTTATTATTGAGCCTCGTGTATGAGGTCCGACTGTTTTGGACTATATACGACCATAGATTGCGTAAATACGTTTTGCGATGGACGTTCATTAAATAACTATTCTTTATTCATATTTGTTATAAAATAAATGTTAATTTAAAGTACACAGTAAAGTAAGTAGATAAAAACACGATTTTTTAAAAGGTACCTGAAGTAGCTAAGAACAAATTGACTGTGCCGGGAAGAATAAGGGAAGCTAGGACAGGAGCTTTTTACATCTTGTTAGTTTTATGGTGGACTGCTCACACAACCATTTACTAAACTGGCACTACTATTCGAAGCGTCCACACAAATGGGGAGCCTGCTTTTGCCCCGATACGAATTAGTGTGCCGATGAAATTTAATGACAACTGGGATTCCATCATCAACGAAATCAATGAAAAGATGAAAAGCAGAGGAAAAGACGCCAGAAGGTTGTCTCGACTTTCATGAATCTCTGAATGATTTCAACTGATTTGCTATTGAAACTGTCAGCCTCTTCACATTGGACGGGGAGCAATTGAGGAGCACAGAACAACTGGAGTCAGGCGGTCGTTATGTAGCTGTGGGTTGCGGAGTGAAAGGATTCATTAGGGCCAATTACGGTGAAGTTGGCAAGCCTGTATTTTACGTTCCTTTGAACAAGTCAGTATTATCTTCAAAAGCGATGATGTTAATTGATGATTGTCATGATTATCGTGTTGAAGGCATGCAACAAGGAACTCAAATTCGCAACAAGCGACACCAGCCATCACTTGGAGGTTGATTGTTCAGTGAAATCTTTAATTAATAAATTAATCTTAATAAATAGATTTTTTAAAAATATGTTGAAAATGGCAGAAAACCCCCAAAGCTTGGAATATCAAGTTCAAGTCCACAAAGCGGATCAAAATCAAATATGAATTCCTCAGAGCATTTGAGAGCTAGGTGATAAAGTATCAATTAAAATAATAGCATGTCAAATTGCTGAGTTATTTTTATGTTAAATATCATGAACAATTAAGTGTTGATAAGTAATTACTTTTAAATTAGGTCACAGCAAGCAGGCTTTGGATCGAATGGAAACTTTTACGCAAAGCCTCACAAAAGTGGTGAACTGAAAAAAATCAACTACGATGATGGTGTGTCATTGCGCAGTGTATCCCAATTTTCCTGTTAATTTGTAAAAATATGTATTTTTATCCTTATTTCTGAGCTTATCGTAATGATACCGAGAGGTATTAAATTTAAAGTGAACATTTAAAGGCACATTTTTAGACGAAGGTGGTGTGTTCAGATTAAAAAAACAGCGAGTAGAAACACGTGATGTTCAGGAAGTCAGCGAAGATCAAGCAACGCAGGAAGAGATTCCAGTTGAGTTCAGAGCGGCCGAAAATATCGTGGTTAGCGGTTGCATATTACTTACAACATCACTAAATATCATTCTAAGTTATATTTTTGAATTTAGGAAGAAATACACAACACGGAAGAACAGTTTTCAACTGAAAATCACTACTTCAAAGGAAACTATTCATCAAAAAAAGTGGAAAAAGCAAAACTGACAAAACCTACTCAGCCTTATAATGGAATGGTGGAAAATTTTGAGCCAGAAACTATTGAAGTTGACAATGGAGAACGACTCGAATTAACTTATAGAAAGGACTCGTGAATTTCTTAGCGACGAAGTTAATCTCAACATTTACTCAGGATATCTACCTCTGCATCCATTTATTTTCGTTATCACAATATTTCACCATGTTTTCCTGCATAACTATTCCAACATTTATCTAACGATTGATTTTGCTGAAATAAATCGTCAAGATCTGATAAAGATCAAATGTTGCTTTGGTTGGTTGCAATAGTGGTAGTGCTGAACTTACCATAACGATAACTTCGAGGACGTCATTTCAGTTTTTCCAGGGAAACCCTCGCACAACTTGATGAGATTTCATAAGGTCATCTCGACCTTTGTTTGGCTTCTCGTCAAAAGTCGGGAGGGGTGTGGTGGGGGCAACTACTCAGATGGGGGGGGGGGGGAGGACGACACATGAAACCCCCTGACCCCTCCCCAAATAACGTTCCTGAATAACTTATATCAATGTCTTCGGTTAATTTGTTGATAAAAAATATTTAACAAATCAATAAAATTCATTCAGATCTGACATTTCACCAATTAAAATAATCAGTTGGAAGTTGCAAGAAACTCTTTCGAAATCACATCTTTATTGAAAGTTTTATAAATTCATTGATAAAACGACGAACTAATTGCTTGAAGAGTTTAACTAAACGGCATTTAATTATGCATGTTAAATATATTATAAATAAATTATTTTTGTATTTCTGCATATTATTTTATTTAGATGAGTACTTAATGAAATTGGAGTCTAATGAAACCAAGCCTATCTCTGCTTAGTTGGGCATTTAATTGGGTTTTCGGTTGACGCGACGGTTTCGTGGCTGGATAGGTACAGTTTGGAGTTTTTGGCTGCTATAACCGAAGTTAACTGGAATTACAAGTATTTCTTTCAAAGTAATACTTCATTTTTCGTTTGAAAGCAGAGTTTAGTGGGACTGGTATTCGGTTAACTTTATGTTATTTTGGTCTGGACAGTACTTCGTTACTGCAAATTAAGTTTAAGCATTTCGTCTTAAATGGTTATTTTTAAAGAACTCTAGTGCCTTTAAAGTTTTATAGACGTTAAAGTAAGTTATTTAATTAGCATATTATCCTTTTTTAATGGTACTTAAAACTTGGTACTTAACCGTGCGTAAAAAATTTCCATGAATTTTTCAAAGTTTATGCCAATTTATGAAAATATTAAAGCTTTTTAATATTTAAAATGATTTTAGATGCCAGAATTAGAGGAAAGTTCAGCTGACTCCATTCAAATTGGACCAGGTGATAAATTTGAAATACTTAGATGTTCACTTTCTTATTCCAACAATATCATTTATTAAAGTGAGTTTTAATGGCTTACATTAGATGACACGAAAGCCACAGTTCGAGGCAAAGTCTGGGATTATCTTGAAAAACACAGCATTGCCTTAGACCCTAAAGCTCCTAGGAGAAGAATTTCAAACTTTAAGGTAGTTGATTGAACTTCACTTAAGAGCTTTTAATGAAGAAAAGAGCTATTTTGCTAAATGTTACAGCAGATAACTGACGATTTTAAAAGTTCAAGGATTAGTTTTGTTGCACAGTTCAGCATTTTCTGTTTAGAGAAGTCCTCTCACTTCAGTGAGCATTTAATGTGCAACTCTCTGTTTCTTTGAATATTTTAGGTGGAGTTCAATGCTACGGGTTAAATCTTTATTTCTGTAAAATGAAATTTAAGCTTTCAAATGTCTAATTAGGTAGGGCTGGAATTTTTCATAAAGTATTCAGAGGTTATGAAGTATTTATTGAATTAAATTAGCAGAGTTGCCTTTTGGGGTTCATTAACTTGTTTGAACAGTTTAATTTTTATTTGTAAAATCAACTTATATCTCTACCCTATAATATGCTTCGTTTTCAAAAACCTAGTAATATAAAAAAACAAACCATGAGAACAAAGATACTCTTAGTGATAGGTTACAGTTAATGTTATGCACAAGCATCTGATACTTTTTGGAAAGCTCAAGGCAGGCTTTTACTTAATTTAAAGCAAACTTAAATGTTCTTTTTAGGGGTCTGATGAAGCTGGTGAGAAGATTTCTGAGTTGCAAGTCTTCAAGGATGCCAAAGTGGCAAGAATTGATCCTGACAAAACTCTCCAGGAAATTAGATTCCTGACCCTTGAGGTAAATTTGTTGAATAAATTCTTATGATATGTCTGTTGTGCTTCTAGTTATTGGTTTGAAGTTGAACATGCATTACACACTTAATGTTCAACATTTCCTTTTAAGGCTGGAAAAACTCTGCTGGTGCCAACACCTCGTCTGATGAACCACGTCATCAGCAAAATCGTACCGCCCGAGGACTGCCCTCCCGAATTCATGAGAAGTTGTGCCGCAAGACAGGTTCTAAAACGTCGACGCTTCATTCTGTTGCATTTTTCCTGATTTGCCTGTTGTGGCTTATTTATTGACTGTTGCTTCTTGGTCTTGTATTAGCACTGAAAAATGTAATTTACTTAAGGAACTATGATCCAGTGGAATGTCATTTTAATTGGTTTTACTTTTAGGGAATAGAGCAGCACAGCAAAGCAATTGACATCGACGAGAAAGTTTCTGTGGATGTTTACATTGTCGGATCTATTGCAGTCTCTCCTAAAGGTTGTTTTTAATTGGTTATTGGAGCCTAATCATTGAAATAAATGTATCAAATTATTATTAATATTAAATATATTAATTACTAACATATTATAATTTATATGTAACTCTGAATAGGCACAAGGATTGGCAAAGGAGGTGGATTGTCTGATTTGGAATATGCCATGCTGGCCTCTCTCGGCGACGTGGACCAAAATGTTCCGGTCATCACCATGGTGCACGATTGTCAGGTCATGGATTTGCCAGACTCCATGTTCTGTGGCCATGATTTGCCTGTGGATTTCATTGTCACTCCAACAAGAGTCATTGAATGCACTGGGAAGCTTCAAAAGCCTTCTGGAATTTTGTGGGATTTGCTTGATGTCGACAAACTGAATCACATTCCCGTACTGAAGAGGATTCGTTACAGACAGTGGAAGGCTGGTTCTGATGTGAAGCTCAGTGGTGAATCAGAGAAGCCTGATGAATTGACTGACATCATTTTGGATGAAGAAGAAGGTCTCAAAGCCAGAGTGAGAGGTAATCCTAATGTTAGGAGGAGCTTCCCAAAAAAAGACTTTGGTGAAAACTACGAGCGCGAAATGAGGAAGGGTAGGGGCGACAGCAGGAGGGGTGGCTGGTCGAACAGGGGAAGGTACAGGAGTTACAGAAATTCTAGATTTGATGGAAGACATCCAGAAGATCATAGAGATGACAGGCACTCTTGCAACTACAGAAGAAGCAACAGCTCTGAGAGACCAGGGAACAGGGCTTACGACAGACGAGGTCAGAATCTGAGAAGAAATGAAGCTTTTGACACCATCGAAGGGTCCATCTATGTTGGCAGTTTGCCTCGATCATTGAGGGTGAGTCAGTTCAAGACCGAAGTTAGGGACAGGAAAGTGAATCCTCTCAGAGTTCTTTGGAGAGGATCATCAGGATTTGCCTTCCTAAACTTCAAAAGTCGGCAAGATGCAGAGGAAGCCCTTGTTGCACTCGAAGGATTGCAAATCAGTGATAGGCCAATCAAATTTGAAATGGCAAAATCTCCTGGTGGCCAAAAGAGACAAGCTGCTTCCAAGAATGGGATGGGTGAAAATCACGTGATTGGTGCCAAGTGAAACTTGATTTACTTAAATTGTATTCGCCTGTTTAAGATACTTATTGAAGACTGAATATTTCTGTTTGCTTCCGGAATCTTTATTTTTGTGTGCTCTTTTGAAGACAATCTACGATTTATTTTCAGTCAAAAGGCTTGAACGTGTGCATATTTGCGTGAAACTGAATGTTTTGGGTGTCTTAGAGATAACCCTTGTTTTGTGTCTCAAGTCTCAAATACTTAATTTGGCAGCCACAGTAATTTTTGTTGTAATATTCGTATTATTTTTTGTGTTCAATAAAGGTCGTTAAAGCATTGATGAGTTGATGAATTGAATTGTTAGCAATAATAAAAATGCTAACAATTCGATTGACCACTTACTGTTAAGTATTAAATGAGTATTTTATTTCGGAATCGACTAGTTGGGCACGGAATCATTGATATGTAAATACAAAATAGACCAGTACACCTTCTTCTACCAGAGTAGATTTGAGATGCCATACACCTAGGGGTGTCAGGCGGACCTCTGTTTCAAAGGGGACCTCGTAAATGGAATCATGACCTCTTTTTTTTTGCTTTACCAAAATTGACATATTCTTGACAGAGGGACTCCTAAATTTTGTAGACGGTCCAGGCCTCCTCAAAGATCTTGAATGCCTTTGAATACGCCTCTGTTCTTAACCGGTTTAGCAAATCATAACTTGAAGATTCAGCATGATATGGTGATGAAGTAAATAATTTTATAAAATCATATTTATTTAAAAAATATTTATTAGCGATTTGACAAATTATTCGTTATTAGAAGGCTTCTGCATTACCAAACCTTTTACAAGGAAGACATTATTCATTTAGATATTAATTTTAAACATTCACAAAACATGTATATGTAATTTGAAGATACATTTTTTATGGATTCATAATAAGTTGAAGTCATATTTGAGGTTTGGTGAAATGTTTATTATCGCTATGCTTTTCTTGTAGTTGTTTACGCCGTCTTTGTTTGGGAGATACATTTGTAATATAGATTTTTTTGAGGGTGTTCTGCTTTGTTCGTTGCAAATTACATAGCGATTACATATCTGATATAGAAAAGAATGTCAAACTTTGACGAAATGCAGTGATTGGGATGCACAATTTTTGGAGATCTACATGCTTAGCTTCACGTAACTTAAAACTTGTTGGATGCTTATTTGTTCATCAGTGTTATAGAAAGCGCTTATAAATTTTGGTTAAAATTATAACTGTAATTGTCTCCAGACTATTAGGTAATTGGTTTATCTTAAATTTTTATGAAATATTATATCTAGACATAACAAGTAGGTTGACAACCCAAGTTTAGCTGCTCTAATTATGATATATTTTCAATCTCAGAAAACATCAGTCTACAGAAATCTCAATGTCTTTTAATTATTCACGAGCTTCTAATCCCTCAATGGCTCAGGGTGGAGATGGGAATATTCTGTCAGGATATCAAAACCCAACTCTCAGGAGTCCTACAAATTACAATCTCTCAAATATTTTGTATCAGACACCTGGCTTGATGTATCAAACACCAACAGACTACATCAACTTGCAATCACACAATGCCAATCATGTTTTGAATGTAGAAAATCCTGGTTTACAGCCTTTCAATCGATCCAGCATGAACTCGTATTATCAATATATACACCACGACGCTTCATCTCCTTTCATTAATTCAAGTTCTCCCAATAAAGGTTTATACAACAGAGAATCTAATTCTGCAAGTGAAATTGAAGGTCAGAGAGGAAACTTTCAACCTCCAAATCAGCCCACTTACAGACTTCCTTATGCAGGCATTGAGAGAGTTTCTGACCACCCACATGACTTGAAGGTTCCATTGACTCCAATGTTCTCACCTCCTCCATATAATCAGAATTTTTTGCTCAACTATTCTAAAGTTCACTCGTCGGAAATGTTTGGCCCGAAGTCCCCTGGCCCGATATTGAACCTGAGTTCTTCTCAAAGCCCCCATACGAGTCATCAAAACCCCTTCTATAATGCCACTTCAAGACCACAGGCCTATCAGCAGTCAATCAGACAGACTTGCCCGACCCCCCATCAAATATCTCCGACTCCTCTTCCGAACCGCCCGTCTATGCATCATTGTGCCGCTCTGAATGAGAAAAACCTGATAACAAATTCCCACAAGGAGAAGTTGATGAAGATATTGAAGCCTCTGACTGATACGAGCATCTCTGGAAAGGCCGGTCCTTCGGATGGCATAAAATCGGAACATCACCCTCACGTGGTTCATCAGAAAGCCTCAAAAAAATCGATGGCTTCGGCGACATCTAGGAACGTCGACGACATGTCGACATTGCTGGCCGTGATGAAACACATCGATGCCATCACCAGCGAAGTAGTCAAGGTAAAATCAAATGATTTTTGCAGTTAGGGTTTATTCCTGTTTAGTCTGAAAGCACAAAGAACGAAGCCATGGATTTTATTAACTTGTTGTTTCAGACCGAACCACCGAGCACCGATGCAACCCAGACTGATGGAACGAGTTGCAAGATAAAAAAGTTGGACGACACATTTTTTCCAACTGTAGGTTGCCTCTTGTTGCATAAAGCCATTGGATAATACATTAATCTATCACATTAATGCTGATTTAGCAGCACAGAGAAGCAAAAGTGGAAAGATCTGATGCTTCACTGTTCAAGTTTTCTTCTTTGCAATCAGATTGTGTAAACAAACTGAATCAGCTGAAGAGTGAAGGGAAGGATATAAGTGAGCGTGTTTAAATTTAACAATTTGAACTACTAAACCCCTCCTTTGCGGCAATAATCATTCCGGAGACGTCGAGCCTAAATAAAATCAAATTCATAATTTTAATGCTATTTATGAAATCACGAGTAATAGAGCAAATGTTTGAAATTTTATTGACTCATTAAAAACTTAACTCAGCAAATCCTTCGAAACTACTTTCTGAGAAGAAGTTGAACATGGGCACTTCGATGAACTTGGGGAGAATGTTCATTCAGGACGGGCCGTGCCACGAACTTCCGAGCAACTTGCTCAGGTGCTTGGAGTGCAAATCGACCAAGAAGAGTGATGCGGCTTGTAGGTTCTTGGCTTTTAGGAGGTAGGCTCGACCGACTCTTTCGCTTTCGAACGCGACGAAGTTTTTGACGCTCTTCCGACCGCTCCAGACTGTCTCAGGTGAAGTCCGGGGCCGTCCGGGATTGCGGCTTCTGCGAGCCGAGCGACTGCGGCGCCGACGACGTGCTGCTGTGGATGCCGTTGCCTCTGCCCTCTTCCGAGATGACCGTCGACATTGCAAAGTACATCGTCGAGCACGTCGGGAATCGTTTCTGCAAACTGGTCGAGCAGGAGAAGGAAGCCGTAACTTGGGCTAATTTGAAAGGTATGATTCGTGGATTTTTTTTAATTTGGAGAAATTTCATTCGACAAAATAAATACCTTTTTAGATTGATATCTTAAATGCCAACATCAAATCCACAAAAGAAACTAAAATAAAATAACTCAGGGGTCAGTCTTAAAAAAGCATGCTCTTCTGCCATCAGACCCTCGTTAATAAATTACTGGTAGGCACCGTCCGACGTATGTAAACAAAAACAAATGAACCAATTAAAGAATAGCACAAAATATGTACCATTTATAAGATTTTTTAAATAATAGAATATTGAAGAGGCAGGATTGTAATTGATTTTTCATTGGTGATGGAATTGAAGGAAGTCTTGGACCACAACATTGAATGGGGAAGAGCTTGAAAGTAGATTTGGAAAATGAAGGACTGCATTCATGCGTACGACTTAGAAAATGACGAGGGTCGTTGCAATTATTGCCGTCAGTGAGAAAACCTGAAAATATCTTGGGGAGGGCATTATAATCATGAGAGAACATAAAAAGAGCAACTTGTAAACTGTGAATTTGATGAATATTTAATAGGTTATTGTTTATAAAAGTTAAACTATTTGAGGATAAAAATGGTAGCAAGAAAACAATGGGAATAGTACGCTTTTGTAAAATGTTCAACCTATCTAAATGAGAACCACAAGTAGAGGCCCATGCAATATTACAGTAAGTCAGATAGGGGTAAATAAGAGAAAAGTACAATAAAAATGCTATTTTTGTATTAATAAATAGAAGAATTCTTTCAATGATGCCAATAGCTATTAGACTTTGAACACGAGAAATATGCTTCGACCGAGTTAAATGTTCGTCAATCAAAATGTCCGGATATTGAATGAGAGTGACCGTATTTAGAAGGTTTAAATAAGTCTTCTCAGAGTAGTGCAAATCAAAGATGTCCTAACTCGTATGGACGTCATCGGATTGTTTACATTACAAACAACTTGCATTAGAGGCATTAAGTAACAGTCGAACTGCACGTATTCCGAACCTCGTCGAGACTTATCCATCGAGCCGATTTGAACTTCACTTTCAGACAAAGTGGCATGGAAGCGACCCGTGTACCGAGTGAGGGAGATTTGCGACGTCTGTTGTACCACGCTCTTCAACATACACTGGGTGTGCAGCAAGTGTGGCTACGTCATTTGCATCGACTGCTATCAGGTCGGAAGTTGCAAGTGGGACAAATGCGTGGCCACTCGGCAGAATCACTTGCAAGAAGATCTCGTCATTACTCAGATTATTCCTAGCGATGGTTTGACATGCTCGTGATTATTGTTATCACCATTATTATTATTGTTGTTGTTGTTTAATGATTAAATAAGACGAAATATTATTGTTGATATTAACCTATTATAATTAGCATGTAACGCCTATGACGCTTTTCAAATGGCGCATTATAAATTAACTGTTATTATTATTATTGTTAATTACTGATGTTTTATTGTGGTTGTTAACATTCAGCTCTTTGGGATTTGTGCAAGAGGCTCCATGTGATCAGAAAACAGTACAACATCCAAGTGAATTGCATTTGCAGCAACACTCTGGGAGGAATATTTGATCACGATGCAACTGAGGAATCGAGGGACAGGCTCTCCATCAAGGCATCTCTTGGTGTTTCCACTCAGAGACAACCACTGAACAAATCTCATGACAACCTCATGTCTTACAATGCCAACAGAGACTTCCTCCTCACAAAGTTTGGTCCCCCAAAGTGTCCTCCTCTGTCCACTTTTGACAACACCGTCGTCAGCCTGCCCAATGTTTCGGAAATCAAGAGAAAGCTGAACGAGTTTTACGAGTCGCAGCAATTTGTCAGACAAGAGGCCAGCTCTCTTGTCATCCCAAGGCAGATGAGTGCGAACAAGTTGGAACATATCGTCGTCAGATACAACGTAGAGGTTACCAGCAAGCTGTTTCCAGGAGTCCCTCACAAATGGCTCGATGGAGGAAGGTTGTTGCAACTTTTGGACCCAAGGAACTCTGGCAACATAAATCTGTTCCATCAGCAATGGCGCAATTCGCAGCCGGTCATGGTTAGTAACTGTGAGAAACAGCTGAACTCCAACTTGTGGACTCCCAGTTCTTTCCAGGAGGAGTTTGGGAACCTGCCAAATGATTTGGTCGACTGCGGCAACAAGATCGTCCTGGAGGGGTGCTCGATGTCAAAGTTCTGGGAAGGTTTTGAACACGTGCAGAAGAGAATGAAGGACTCCAATGGGAAAGAGATGATCTTAAAACTGAAGGACTGGCCTCCTACAGCAGATTTCAGTGACATGCTTCCTTCGAGATTCTCTAACTTGCTCGAAGCTCTCCCTCTTCCCGAGTACTCGCACAGGAATGGCGTTTTCAACATCGTCTCCAGACTTCCCGACTTTTTCGTCAGGCCCGACCTAGGTCCAAAAATGTACAATGCTTACGGTTCTGCATTAGACCCGAAAGTTGGTTCGACCAATCTCCACCTCGATATTTCCGATGCTGTCAACCTTATGGTCTACGTCGGAGTGCCCTTCGATGATGCAGAAGATCACGAGCAAGGTTGGTGATGCATTGGTGGTCATAATTCATTTATGTGAAGGTCATTACACTTTACATTACATTAAGCTGCCATTAATGCAATGAAGAGGGCAGGAAGTTGCCCGGAAACAATGCGTAGAGTTGAATCGGGACTTCAGAAGCCAGGTGCGTTGTGGCACATCTACGACCCGCACGACTCGGACAAGATCAGGCACCTGTTGTCAAAGGTACATGCATTTTTAATCTCTTATTATTCTGAAGAATATTATTGTTATGCAATAAATTTAAACTTGTTGATTAACTCATAATTGAACAAATTTCAAGGTCGCCCAGGAGATGGGGGAACCCATTGAACCAAATTCTGACCCCATACATGACCAAAATTGGTATTTGGACGAAATGCTGAGAGAACGGCTGTTAAGAGATTACGCTGTTGAGGCTACACCATAGTCCAGTGCGTCGGTGATGCCATTTTTATACCAGCCGGAGCTCCTCATCAGGTAATTTGAATATTGGAAGGAATTCATTTACTGATAATGTTTATTAAGTAAAAGTCTTGACCACCTTTCATTGGCATTTTTTTTTATAGGTCAGAAACCTTCACAGTTGCATAAAGGCTGCAGAGGATTTCGTCTCCCCCGAGAATGTTGACTACTGCTTCCAACTGACGCAAGAGTTCCGCCACTTGTCCAACACCCATTCGAACCACGAGGACAAATTACAAATCAAAAACGTTATCTTCCATGCCGTCAAAGATGCTGTGGCCACCCTCCAGAGCTAATTGGGATGACGACGTCTTCCTCGATGACTGCTTATTTATGAATCATCTGTAGACTTTGTCGGTTAGCATCCTAAGGGCTCCCTTGCGAACCAGTTTAATTTGTGTGTTTTGTAAATCTCTTCTGTGTTTTATTTTTTTTAAGAATACAAGCATTGTGTTTGTTTGCATGTTTTGTTTCAGGGGTTGTCGGCGAGGTTGTCACGACTGTATGTGTTATCAGCGATCACGAAATGTTTCTTGGAGAGTAGGCTCGATGCGTGGGAAAGGCAAATTGCTGATGGTACTGAGCAGCGTGGTGACGTTGAGTGGTGGGAAGCATTGGTATTGGATGCTATTTTCTCTCTTTCAAGCTCGGGTTTAGGAAGAAATTGTTTTCGGTGATGGGCTGACGAGTGCTGACCGTAAAATAAATCTATGCTTTGGATGTTTTCTTGTCCAACGGCAAGCTCTATCCAGTACTAATATGGTCAATTAATTGATATTTCGTATTATGCGTTATTTCATAATTAGTTTGCACTGGAAAATCTCCGAAAAGTCTCAAACAAAATTAATATAAGGCGACTGACATGCGTAGTTGTGCTCTTGAATTGCGCCGCTGACATGACATGGACGGAAGGTGTCATGTTAGGAAACCTTATACAACTCTTCTGGAGAGGACGTCACATAAGTGCTCTTCAGATGCTAAGCATGTGTTGATTTTCTTCGGGAATAATCAGGGAATTTGGCAAAAGCATTTCTAATACTAATTAAGAAATGCTAAATATATTTTTCATTGATTGCTAGTGTTAAGTCTTTATGTTGACGAAGTGATATAAGCACGATCGTTTCTCGATATTCACATTAGTTTTATTTCGATTGGGTGGGGTGTGCGATTGAATCGGTCAAAAGATAATGAATGGGCAGGAACGATTGATCATCAGAGGGTTCAGAGAGCGGCATCGAGTCGATCGACGAGGGATATATTTCTACTAGCGAAGCGATTCATCCAATAAAACAGTTTCTATCGGAGAGGAAATGTCTTTGGCCGGTACACTTTAAATTTAAAAGCTCTTTTGTCATGAGCTTCATTTGCTGAAGGACTGTTTGACCACGTCGTTGTAAATACTTTGAGCACACAACTTCGACTGATGTGGGTGATGGACAATCAAACGGAGCACTTGAGAGAGAGTCTGTTCTCCTAAATACTTTCAGAAAACGAATAAATTAACTCAACGAAACTTTTTATTTGAAGACTAAATTCTTTTGTTTTTGTTTTATAGACATTTGGACAGGGTGTTGCATTGCATCAAAATTTCGGATTGAAAACTAATGCTTTTAAAAAGTCTTCCGCTTATAGAAATGCCTTTCATATTAATCAACCCCATTGGTGAAGCCTCGAATCTAAGCTATCATTTAGGCCTACCAAGAGGCGAATTCATTGTCTACTGAGGATTAATATTTTAACTTAGCAAACAAAATTCTTTTTACAATTATTTCACAATTAAAATAATTTCATGATTTCACTTTGGAGAGTGAAAATAACTTACGAATGAAAACGGATCAGATTTAGAAAACGATACGACTTGAATGTTGCAACGAGTGCAATAAACTGGTATGGAATATTCATGGAAGCTGTTTTATGGACATCAGAACTTTGGATCAGCCGCTCAAATCTTTCACGCTAAACAATAATTGTAAACGAACTACAAAGACTATAAAACCCGCAACAATTTAGAAATAACAGTGTTATTCTAATGTGCCTTCTAATTTAACAATCCACCCAGTCATTCAGGGTTACATTAACACTCGCTTGAAAAAAAGGTTTTTTTCGATTGCATCTTCTTTCTGCCATGATAGTACCGACCGGCGTGAAAAAAACAACATCCGAGACGGGGCGCTCAGACGTCCAGGGGAAGATGGACGGCAGGCGTTTTAAGGCACTTTAATGTCTATGTTTGAAGTTTTAAATTCTTTTCTTGCTAATATGCTTAAGTTGATCATTAATAGGGGTTTAATTTCATGGAGGGTTTTGTCTGCAATTTATATTTCTTTAGCTTTTAATGTCCGTGATTTGTGTTAGCGACGAAAAGTAGACATGAGGATCATAAATTGCCAAACTTAGGATTGCGGCCAAGGATTTAACTAAGAACATTACAATTCTGAAAGCACTCGGTAATCCATCGCATGGACAGCCATTCGAATTTTCTTTGCTGTCTCGTTCCATCATTGATGGTGCAAAAATATTTACAAATCCAAAAACTTTCCTACTTTCAATTTCGCCTTCGTATCGAGCGGCTTCTATCTTTATGGAAACATCTGAGGACTTAACAGGAATTTATGTGGTATTAACTGTCCAAAAAGTTATGTCATGATGATGGTGATGACGATGACAACGCTTGTAATGATAACCTCTGAGTTTGCTATTTTATATAAGTTTGAGTACTTGTGATTGTTTGCAATAAAACGCAATAGCTTAAATGCAGATATGTTTGACTTGAGCTGACATCAGATAAATGACATCATCTCTTGTGAAAAATGGTTCAAGGTGTTACGACTTGTCTGCATCATAAACCTTAAAACTACCGAAGGAGATGAGCATCCGGAAATCTGGTATCCGGTAATGAAATTAAATGGTCCTAAAATACTCTATTCAATTCAGCAAATGAAAGTATGTGGATGCATCACGATATCTGATCGAACTGCAGCAGTTCAAGCACAAAATTAAATTGTTGGTCACACTTTGAAGACCACTTTCTTATACATTTTAAAATAGAAATATTAAATTTGTGACAGTTTTTAAAATGCAGCTTGAAGTCACCGCTAATCGAACTTCACAGTGAAGAATTTTTTAATAAGTGCCAATTAAACGGCTATACCTTTTGGCTAGTAGAAGGATTCTTCATTCTCTTTTGATGGAATCTAAAGACATCCGAAGTCATTTGGACTTCAAACAAACTCCTCCCTGCAATTCATCACATGCCCGGGAACAAATCTTCCTTGAAGTTTATCATGCGAGCCTACACAATTAATTTTCAACGCATTAGTGAATAAAGCTGGAAATACATTCGTGAAACATTCACTCATGGCACCAACTATTGTTCAGTTGCTCATTTTTCAAATCACAAGCATTTTTAAGTTATCGTCTCCGCCAGAAAAACCTTTCCCGAATTTGGCCAGCAGATCATGAAAACGTGACGAGACTCAATTTTTAAAATTAAACCTCGTCAATTTATTTTCTAATACATACAGCTGAATATTAAAATATCACCGGTTGGTTTGGAAAGTCAAATGCATGCAATTGATCGATAAACGGGTTAGCATGCTGACCAGCTCCCCCAGTCGCCTCTTCCTGATATTTCGAGGGCAGAATACTGATTACTTACAATGATATTGATGTAACAGCATCGTCACCATCATCCTCGTCGTCTTCATCGTAATAGCTGTTTTTATTATCGCCATTAGTATGATAAAAAGAGAGCAAAGCAATATTTATAGACTTTCTATTGATCCATATTCTGCGATTTTATCAGCCAATAAATTGACGCTTAGTCACATGACCCAGGTATCCATAGCAACAGAAACCTTTAAATATCTCATCCTGGAGTGACCCACAATCTTGGGTTTCCAGTGAACGCCATCGATTCTTGCATTCGTCTTCCGTCGGCGAAATAGTCTCTTTTCCATCAGCACAATCCTCAACATCATCGTCGCCGTCGCCATCACAAGCGTTATCGTCATGTCTATCATTAGACCTGACCATTGTTAATAGTACTTCCTCTTAAAGCCTGTCAGGATTTATTGATGGAAATAATGCCAGGCAAAAGTGGATACTTTTTAACCCACCTGGTCTGTACATTGTCGTGGAAGCTCGTGAAACGCTTGGAGTTGATTGGCATTGTAATGATGATGAAGATGAAGAAGAAGAAGAAGATGATGGTGATGACGATGATGATTACGATAACGACGACGACGATAGTGGTGATGGTGATGATAACGATAATGGTTTGCGCACTTTCCTTTGATGATGGCGCAAGATTCAAAATGGTGACCTTTTATTCGGGAGCCATTTTCTTGCGACTTCATCTGCCTCGGTTTGGTTCCATAATCTCCAATGACAAGTTATATTTCTTTTTTAAGGAGAAAGTTTTCAAACCAACATTGTTTTTATCTGGAATTTATTTTAAATAATATTTTAGAAATGTTAGCATCACCATTAAAAGTAAATTAAAAATGAATTATAATAATTACAAGAAATTGTAGATTATAAATTGAGGGATTCAATAATTTGTCGTGAACAAGTATCGAGTCGTTTTAAGTGGAAGGCATCCACTTCATGCTTTCATCTCCGCGGTTGAACGATGTTGCTTCCAACAGCGCCTCGTTGAATCAATTCGATGCTTTTGCTTTGTTTTTCTTCCAAATGTTCGTGGATAATTAATCCGCGAAACGAAGCAACAACAAGACGCATTAAAAATTAACTGATATTATTATTATCAAGACAACTTTCGTGACGTTACAGCGCCTGGATTCTTCGCCTCATCGGATTCAAGTCAACTCAGGATGGAAATTGACTCATGTCATCATCACACGATGGAACTTCGTTAAAACACGACTTGAAACCGCACCTTGAAAAGCTGCGTGTTTTGCCTTAATTGAAATGTTTCATTGGCTTTTGAGGTTGATTTAATTAACTTTGGATTTTATTTTCTGGTGATTTAAAAATTGCATTTTTAGTAGTGCAGAATTTTGTTTTAGCTTTCAGAATCAGTGAATTAAGGGTTGGTTGGTTGGTTGAATGTCACATCTAAGAAATGCGAATGACTGATAGGTTTGTACGTAGCCACATTTCCCGTACTCAAGCATAAGTAAGGATGTTTCTATGAACTTCCTAACCCAGTTTAATTTAGAATCAATCTTTCTTTTTGTTTCTAGACATCGAGCTCAGGCAAATTCCAAGTTTTTCTCTATATTTTTATTTAGGTTTCCGTGCTTTTAATATTTAATTTTTATTGCCCACAATAAATATCACTTATTAAAGGCTCTTGAAGAAATTTCGCATGTTATCTTCAGTCGATAGAACTGACATTTTTTTTAATGCCAGAAATGCTTAGCAACTTAAGATGGTCGCTAACGAAATCGAATTTTGAATGAAAACAATTTTCAAAATTTTCAACTCTTTCAACAGATAAATGTTTCTCCGAATTTTCAATTTATTTTCAGCTTGTAGACGAAGATTGCAATTTTGAACACCGCGAGAGAAAAACACAGAAATCGACTGCGTTGAAATATATTTGCTGTTTTGATGGTGTTTTGCCAGGGACGTAATTTGAAACTTTATCCTAGAAGTGGCATTGATGAATTTATACCTAATAATCAACATGTCTTCCGCAGAATCCTTCATACAATCGTTGGGGAAAAGGCATCATCCATGACCATGGTGAAACTCGGAAATGGTTAAATCATCTTCCAAAGGTGAGATCTTAAAAGTTGTTGATCTTATCCTGGCATTGCCTGTGACACCAGAGGAAAACGAGTGCGTTTTTTAACTTCATGAAACGAGGAAAGACTTTGGGGAGACCGGGATTAAATGCGAGGGGTAAGTTGCAGCAGTTCCTATGCGTATGAGCGCTATAAAATTTTAGCGTGAAATAAACTAGCCTAACTTGTACAGAATTATTTTTGTTTCTATGCAAACTAATTTGTTCGGTGGAAGTTTTAAATTTGTGTTTGGCAGACGATTTTTTTTGTTTTCGGCAATAACAAGTAAATATTTGTAACTTGGTAACTTTTTTAATTTAGCGAACTATTTTGATTTAATTTAATATTTATTGTTGTCATAAGTTGGATATGAAATTTAACTTGAAGATGCACCTATTTCTTCTAATGCAACTCAACAACGATGCACGAGTTTTCGCCTACCAGTTTGCTGCTAGATTTAATGTGAAATTTCTTCATCAATGGTCCGCTAACTTTATTGCTGGTGAAGATTGGCTATCTGGTTTTATTTTGCGAAATCCAGTACTCTACGAATACCAGAAGCCACGAGTTTGACCAGAGCCACAAGTTTTAATGCAAAATCATAGCCAGTTCCACTAAGTGATACATGTATAACAACAAAAAATGCCTAGCCCATTAAATGCAAGTGGAACTAAGCGAGTCAGCAAGCAGACAACATTAAATTAGAAACCCATTTTCATTTTCTGGCCTTAATTTGAAAGCTTGAAATGCATATTCTCAGATTTAAAATTTAATGTTTTTCCTTTTTATTGCAATTAAATGAGTTTAATTAAACCTAAAAAGAACATCTTCAAAAATAAAAAATTCATCAAAATATGTTGTTTATTTCCTAAAAATTTAAAGTAAATTGTTAACAGTTAAATAAACGAACCTATTTCAGTACTTGCAGTAGTTGCAACACACCCCTGTAGGCGTTGCAACCTTGCAAGACTCCATTTGAACAAGTCACTGTGGATACATTTTTTGAGATAGAGAATTTTACTAAAGCTTAATTTGATGACAAGATATATAGCTTAAATATTGGCCACAATAATTTTGATTTAATCCATAAATAAAAAAAATGAATTTATAAAAATATGAATTTTGTTGCAACCAACCCTGGTCTCACCTATTTTAGAAGCGTTGAGCAGCGACTGAGTGATCTTGTAATTGCAAGACGATGCCAAAAATGTAAATATTGAATCAGTTATCGATGACTTTGGTCGTTTAAAACAAAACGTTATCATTTAAAGCAAAATCAGAAGATTATAATAAAGTGTTGGAAAATAATCTGCCTTTTGCTGAGAGGATGTATGGTGCTATTATGTATTTTAGCAGGATAACTCTCCTATCCATACTTCCAAACTGACCTTCTTTCAAGAGAGAAACGTAAACGTTTTGAGTTGGCCAGCTCGTTCTCCTGATCTCAATCCAATTGAAAATGCTTGGGGTAAGTTGTCAGGACTGGTCTATAAAGATGGAAGACAATTTAATTTGAAATCAGAGTTGGAAGATGCCGTCAGGACCTCCTGGAATAATCTGGAAACAGATTTTTTTAAAATAATTAATTTTGTCGATGGGCATCAGATGTTTTGAAATAATAGAGAAACATGGAAATATAATTTCATAATAAATAACCTTTTGTGTCAAAAAAATAAATTTTTGTTGTTATTATTGACTTTTCACGTTTCATTTCTATCTTTTTTGGACGCCGAAAAAAACACATTTTTGGTATTTTTTAGTAAGTTTTAAAATAATATTTTACCAAATTCAATGTAAAACTTTCGAAGCACAATTTACATAACATACTAAAATTTGAGTAATTTTCGTAACATATTGGTTGCGTCACAAAATGGGTACTCCATATCTATTTTGGACTGGGTGTATTTTAACAAAAATCTATGCATGTGAAGATGTAAATATTATGCTAATAAAACGATTAAAATACTTGTTTTAGAAGCTTTTAAGCGATTTTGATGTGCGAACGGAATCGGAAGTGGTGATGAGAAGCAAAAAAATAGTCATCGGGCATCGGGAAGGGTTGGTAGAGGGTTTACCGCCCCAGGAAAAAGTTGAAATGACGTCCCTGGTGGTTGCACTGACCTGACACTTCGTTAAGCTCATCTTCAATCGAAATTCAATGATCTTAAATAAAATGGTTTGAAATGGTTTGCAGTCGTGCCTCTTAAGTTGGCGACATCTTTCAATTCTAATGAAAAGTTGATCAAATCATATTGAGTTACAACCACGAGCTGCTGACATGTTAGAGCTGTTAATGCTTCATTCGTAGTGAATGTTATCAATATTTCCTTTATTTTGAATTTAACGTGAAAAAAAAACAAAATTAAAGATCATCCAATAATATTTAAAAAATCCTTTTATTTGCTAAAAAAAAAAAACAAATCACCGAGAGATCGGAGAATAATTTCACGAGGTTTGTGTGTGCGATGAAGAAATATTCAATAACCTCGGATCTCTGATTAAATTAAAACAATGAAGATGAAACAATTTGTTGAAAAAATGTTTTCCTTATTTCTGTGATGTAAAGAAGTCCACTTTTAATGCTTCGACGTCTTAAAATTGTCCTGCTGCGAAATGAAACCGAAGTGGTTAAAGCGTTGAGAAGTTACAAATATCGACATTCCATCTCATTCGCAGACACCCAGCAATGCGGTCGATGGTGCGGAATAAACGGAGAGTATAAGAACTCCATTCGTTGGTTTCGACTCATCACTTGCATGGGAGCGGGAGTCAGACATGGATTTTTCAGACTATCAGAAGGACGTTTCAGTTCACTGGTACTTGGTCCTCTCCTTTCTTACGTTTTACGCCATAGCAGGCCAGTTGACATTTCCTTATTTTTGCTTTAGAATTTTATCAGTTGAAAAGTGTTTTAATCGTTGTTACTATTATCAATTAATTACCAGTTTAAATTTAAATATTAATAATAAATATATTAATATATATATATATATATATATATATAATATATATATATAATATATATATTATATATTGTTAATCAAAAAATATTTGCCAACTTACGCTTGGAAAAATGTCAACATTAAAGAGAAGACATTTTTTTCAGTCAACCAACTGCCTTTTGGAATTTCGTGAAAAATTACTTAATCATGAATTATTTTGAAGGTGAAATGAGTTTCCAACATCACACTAAAGAGAGGATTGAGATGCAATAAAGCGGTAGGAAGAAGAAAATTAGAGGAATTAATTAACGGTCCGTGATTGATCTTCACTGAAATCAACAGGAGAATTTGAAAAAGTTCGTGCTAAATAAGTTCCTAATCACATTTGAACAGGCGAATCCTTTTTCTGCAGCATTATAGGCGCCCTTTGTTGATTAAGTGTTAAATTCAGTTTATGTTGACATGAAATTATTTCAAATAAAGTAAATTATGCCAAAGTGATTATTATTATTATTATTACCTTGATATTATTTTTTTTTCTTTAAAATTTTTTTTTTTTATTTTCTCGGCCACACATTAGCAATAAGAATCGTTCGAAAAACCACTCTGAAAGGTTTAGTGTAAGTAAAGTGTAAAGTGTCCGAGATCTCCATGGACATATGAATTAAAAGGACAAGCCTTAATACAAAATGTCAATCGCACCGAGCAACATCAATCGTTAATGTCACCGAGAATTCGCCATCACATCCAGAGATGTGGTCCTCTTTCTTCGATGGCACCTGGGAGCCCTCCATATCTTGTAGCTCTGATTGAGAACAGAAGTTACGATCTTCATAAGGCCTGTCCTTGGAACACCGCAATCTTTCCAAATTCTAAACGATTTTTGGGACATCACTCCTCTCCAGTTGCACATACAAAGTAGTTGTATATTGCATCGCCAACGTTTAGCAGCAATCTCTGAGTGAACTGGAGCACTTCTCAGCATCCAATATCTTGTGTGTCATATTTCAACACTGTTGTCGTGCACCCTGTCTAGGTTGTAGTCATCTGAGGCAACAGCTACGTCACACACTATGTAGGTGTCACTCCTCCATGCACATAAATCTGGTATCTTAAGTCCCTTTTCTGTAGGAATTCTGGGCTCTATTTTTGTTTTGTAGCCTCTTTTATTATTATTATTATTATTATTATTATTATTACTATTATTATTATTAATACCATCATCATCATCATCATCATCATCATCATCATTATCATTATCGTTATCGTTAAAAATGATCATTATCATTATTATTATTATTATTATTATTATTATTATTATTATTATTATTATTATTATCATCATCATCATTAAAAACAACAATGCTATGTAATTAATGTTGTAATTGTTGCTGCTAAGCTGCTTTACAAAGATTACCATGCAAGTCAGCTTTTCTCCTAAATTCATTTTGGTTAAGTGTCCATTGTTTTCTTCTCTTTTTATTATTTTCTTGTTAATATTCTTTTTTTTTAATTCAGAAAAGATGACATCGCAATGGTTTCATATATCTTCTTTCACCTTAACAGAATGAAGCATCACAAATGTGATTCGACCTTGTATCAATTGTTGTTTGCATAATTAATTACTTTAGAGTCAAAGTTAATCCATTTTTAGATTTATCAGGATTTCATACTGATATTTAAATTGCACAACCAAATTTAAGTTATAAAATTCATTTTAAGAAAACTTCATAAAATGGCGCTCATAATGAATTGACGACCACTTTGACAATATTTCTGGGGAATTTTTTGAAGAAGCTGTTGAAGATGTCTATAATGTATTTTTATTAACTATTTATTAACTAAAACTATTCATTTGAAATACCACTTCTGCATATAAATATTAATATTCCTATTGTGAAGTTATGGTAGTGATGGTAATGAAAGCAAAAGACACATGTAATTTTCGATGGGGTTCAATGGACATCTTACTCAGTAGCGGACCGGCCCTTCTTGTGGAACATACATAAAATAATATTTCAAGTAATAACCGAAAATATTTTCTTAATCTATCAATCGTCCGATGTCTGCATCTTGAATAATAATTACGTCGTTGCAGTCTTAATATAACGTCGGTAATACCATTCAATATTACTGGTGCCTGGAGGCTGTCGGTAGCCGAGCGGTTAGGGCTCGCGCTTCGCTGCAGCCCGTTAGGAGTTCAAATCCTAGCCTCACTCAGCGGTGTGAACGCTGCATCGATTTTGTGATTAGTTTTGTATAAGTAACTCAGAAATAGAAGCATTAAAAGTTTATTCTCTTGAACTTGGAACCTGTTATAACTCGCAGTTTTATACGAACTGGAGAAAAGACACTTTATCGACTGCTTATTCACACGATATCAGTTTGTCACTACCTTATGCAACGAAGGCCAGAAGGAAGGAAGCTGTCGCCCACAGCTCTCTTAGGCTGTCACAGGGGCGAATCTAGAACACTTTGGCGGGGGAGAGGAAAGCTTTGATGGCGGAGTGAAACCCGGCTGGATCGGTGTTGGTAATCGAGAGGGGGAGTCTATTCCAGATCTGCGGGTCAACAACCTTCTACATATCTGCCATCCCATGACCTGTCCTACGTCGGGCAGATGATTTGACGATTTGACCTGGTTGCTGATTTGAACCTGCGCCTACCAGGAATATTTGCGGTGCGGGTAAAAGGCAGGTATGACGGTGCTCGATTGAGACTCGGAGAGACTTGAAAATGAGTTCATAAATTTGTTGATATCTTGTGAGAAAGACGATTTCAACGGGTGACTTCATTAATAATCTCTCAAAAGATGCCACTGTATACCTTAAATTATTTATGCCAATTCTAAATGCTGGAAGCTTTTTTCAATATCTAAAGCTTATCATAAACCCTTTAAAAAATTTTCCATTAGATGCACGCACCTAACGCACATCCATAACTCATAGGGTAAGAATGAGTAACCTCATACACATCAGTATCAACATTGAAATCATCCTATAAATCATATTTACTGTCTGTTTAAACACTTAAATATCTGCTAATTTCCTGTTTCCATCTCACATACATTCCCATCTTGGTTTTTCTTATTTCGTTTGTTATAAAAAACTATTCTTTTATGTAGTGGGATGTGAATCGATCCCTTTGGGTTTTTGCCTTTGGACATCATTTCTTTGCATTTCGGTTATGTTTGTGTTGTAGTTTTGTTTGCTTATTTTTGATGGTCATAAAATAAAATAATAATATTGTAACACCAACTTAAACATTATTCACTCTGAAGCTTATTTTATGACATCGTTTGTCTTATTACGAGTACAATTACATTGCAAAAAACGAAATTACATTTATATTGTTTAGAATAAGAAATAAAATATGACTTCGATGTATGAGTGCCGCCCTTATACTGATATTTCCCGGTAAATATTTATCTCCCAGTCCGCCACTGATCTTCCTTAATTTTCAATGGGGTTCAATGGACGCCTCACTTAACCTTACGAAATCTGCAGACGTACAGAGTGAATAATAGCGAGCATTTCAGCATTTCAGAAAATGTTTCCGGAAGTACGGTCGGTTGAACTGGAAACTCTGCTGGGATCACAGAACAAGAAACCAGATTCAATCTTCACGGTTATGGAAGCATATAAGCTTCTCGGCTGACCAATTGATTCGTGGAAAGATAAAAATACGTAAAATACAAAACTTGGAAGTGTTTGAGAATTCATTTAAGTTGAAACGTTTGCTCATCAGACTCTTCTCCAAAACATTTTCACTATTTTCGGTGGACCACATTTGATCACATTTGACCACATTTGATCACTGTTAATTGTTTTAAGTGTTCCATGCATTCGCATTTCTTTACAACGAACCTTTGTTAAGGATTGAGTTTTGTTTGCAGCATGTTTTCATAGGAAGCATGTTTTCATATGGAATCTTCCACGTGAATTCACAGAATTCCTGCCGCGAAGTCCATTGACACGAAACAACGAAGTTGCACTTCCAACCTTTTTTATTAAATACCTCAGCATGAAGACAAAGGAGATATTTTTGCATTTTTAGTTTTTATTTCAATCGGAAATAATGTTCTCTTTATGTGGCGCTAAATATTTTATAAACTTTGAGCTTCAATTTTACGGTTTACCATTATCATGTTTGATTCTTTTTTTCCTTTTTTCAGTCGGTAAAAGATGAGTCCTGACTGCTACCAGTGTTATTATTAATAATAGTATTGTTGTTATTATTATTATTATTGTTATTATTATTATTATTATTATTATTATTATTATTATTATTATTATTATTATTATTATTATTATTATTATTATNGGCATGGTCTCTTTCCATACCGATGTAGTCGCCGACAAAGTTCCTGTTGATGCTGTACTTACGACGCTCTTTCTTGTTGTACAGCAGGTCGCAGGCTGGTTGTTGTGGTTATTATTGTCGTTGTTGTTGTTCTTAATGTTTTTTAAACATTTGTTTCACATTGCATTTTTACGTTCATTATTTTTGGAGTTGAAAAAGTTGTTTACGAAATTTGTTCTCTGAAAATATAATTCCCTCGCAGTGACGTGTCTTTCTTACTTTGGCACACTTTTTTGATGAAGGATTTCTCGGAGCATTAAGCTGGAAAATGGAGTTTGAAACAAGTCGAGCCTGCAGTTCGTGCACAATGTTTGTCTTTGGTTTCCTTCATTTTGGCCATTTTAACTCCACAATCCAGACTCTTTTATGTCGAGTTAAATCTAATTTTAAAAATTATTTTAATCATTCTTTGAAACTCCAGTCGTTCGCTGGTTTTGGCACGTACTCCTACCTCCAGGGCCGCCGAGAGGGGGGGAGGGCAGGAGAGACAAGTGCCCGGCAATTTTGTGGGTTCTGCCGGGGTTTTAAAACCTTTTTTTTTGCTTTTCCATTACTAAATTGACACAACAGGACCCAACATTTCTGTCGGTGGCCATGCCTGCCGCCTTCGAATCTTCGTCAGAAAATAAAATCCGATGACGATGATGTTGAATGAATGAAATATTTGAACCACGAATATATGGTGAAGATGAACTTTGAATGATCACTTAAAAAAACCTCTAAATGATAAAAATACTCATTTCTGCCAATCAAAATGTAAACGTGTTTACAGCGTTGGTTTGAACTTCCAGAAGAAGCCTAAAAGTATGCAATAATATATATAATAGTATGCAATAATATATATAATAGTATGCAATAATATATATAATAGTATGCAATAATATATATAATAGTATGCAATAATATATATAATAGTATGCAATAATATATNTGATAATGTTGAGGAGGCGGTGATGATGTTGAGGAGGTGATGATGATGTTGAGGATGTTGTGATGTTGAGGAGGTGGTGATGATGTTGAGGAGGTGATGATGATGTTGAGGAGGTGATGATGATGTTGAGGAGGTGATGATGATGTTGAGGAGGTGGTGGTGATGTTGAGGAGGTGGTGATGATGTTGAGGAGGTGGTGATGATGTTGAGGAGGTGGTGATGATGTTGAGGAGGTGGTGGTGGTATAAGTGGTGGTTTCGATGCTAATGTTGATGGAAATTTTCGGTTTGCGCGTTGATCTTTGCGAATGAAAATAATAACAACAACTTTTAATGATGATTGATGGTGATGATTGGTGATGACGACGACGATGACGACTACGACGACGACGACGACGATGATGATGATGATGATGATGTTAATAGTGGTAATAATATCAAGGATAACAATATGCGATGTTGTTTAAAAGATAAACTGATGGCGCTAGAGTTGCCTTTGAGCTGCTTCAACAATCGAAGAGCTTCTCCTTGCGTGTCGACAGATGTCCTCATATCGTGAGGGAGACCTAATAAATTGTCAAGAATTTTGTTCTTCCTTGCACTTATTATTATTGAGCAACATTTTCATTTTTTGTTTAATTAAATGCGTTAAGAAATTTGTAAATGTTTTGTAAAACACAAAATAAAAAAAATGAAAATCCCGTCCAAATAGATCGGATTGCGTTATCAACAGCACATCAACTAATGAACTTATTAAATATGCAAGCGATGCAGGCTCTATTCAGAGGATAATTGTTGGAAAAAGTGTTTTTCACAGAAAAGTTTTTCATCACGTCTTAAGAGTGATGCTGTGTTGATCATTGGAAAAAGTCGATACAAAGAGAAGCAATATTTCCAGGCGGCAGAACAAATAACTGGAACTGCCCTCCGATAACCCCAACGCTCAATTTTATGGAGGCTTCTCTGGCAGAGGCTCCTATATTTCCGGTTTTAAGTCCTTAAAACGAATGAATGCATGCAAAATTATTTACCTGACAATTTAGAGATTACAATCACCATCGCCTGTGTAATTAGTAAATATATGCGTGCAGGAATTTATTAAAATATGATTGCTTTTGTCTCTCAATTATACGATGATCTTTGTTAAGTCGCTTAAAAAGAAATGAAGAGCATCATGAATTACTATTACTCGGGATTGTTACCTGTCGAATCTTTTGCATTCACGATATATTAAAATCGAACCTTACAACGCAATAAGGTAAAAAGTGGGTATTTTTAATAAACATTGAAAGTACTTTCAGGGCGTATGTGAGACAAACAGAATCAAGAATTAGATAAAAATATTTAGCATATTTAGCTTTGAAGCTCTAAATTCAAATCGTTGGCTTCCGATATTTGGTTAATTGTTGTTTTATTTATTAAACGTAGAAATAAGAGAATTACATTTATTTTTTGCATTTTTAATGGCAACTTCATCCGATTAGGCCTCGGACATTAATTTAACTTACTTCAGCGAAGTTAACGAGCAGGTTTGAGAATACAGTTGGGAGTTGCTAGATCGGGGATCATTTGGATGAAGTCATGATTCACTTGTTATTGGGATCCGGAAAAGGGTGTTACAAAAAGTGAGTCATTCCTGAATCTTCATCTGCCGATGATTTCCCTCGATTTCCCTCCATCCATCTGGGAAGATGCAATTTGCAAATATTTGTTCTGCAGTTTCTTCAGGCTTGCAATGACAAACATCATTTTCAACGGAGGAAGGATTAGTTACATTAATATAAGTTTATTAAGTCATTAAACCCGGCGTCTAAGTCGTTCTTTTCTAATGAGTTATAAAAATAAATAAACGAGTGCTCATACTTCGAAATTTTCAGAAATTTAATTAATTTATCAAAGTCGAGAAAATTGAGAATGATGATAATCCGATGCAGGAATAGCTGGAAACGCCCTGGTTTTGTACGTCTTCTCCTGTCGGTCTGATCGCCTCGTATCTTCCCTCTTTATCGTGGCGCTGGCAATAGCCGATCTGACGACATGCACCCTAGTTATTCCTGGTACCATCTACATCGAATACTGGCACAAATGGATAACCAGCGACTTGTTCTGCAAAATCTACTACTTTCTCGTCACCTCCACTATTCTCTACTCAGCCCTGGTCATGGTTGCCATCGCAGTCGATAGATATTTCTGCCTCTGCCATCCTTGGAAACAAGCCGTTACAAAGTCGAGAGCCAAAGTTTTGGTTTTTCTGCTGGCTTGTTTGTCAACAATACACGGCATCGTCATGGCCTGCGGTAATGGCGTCTACCAAGAATATCCGCAGTTTGAATCAATCAATTGTACACAAGAAAGCATCAAACATGTTCTTCAGGAATTCGAAGATATGACCTCCGTGATTCTCTATATCTGCAAATCACACTGGAACACAAGCAACATAACCTTCAGTGACAATTTGATTGAAAACACGTGTCGGGAGAATTACCTCATCATCAATGAACCTGTGCAGTTCTACTACAAGAGAGGAGTGATGCTCATCTTTGGTCTCTGTTTGCTCGTGGTTCTGGTTTTGTACGTGACAATATACAGATCGGTGACTACGAGGAGAGTGAAGAGAATCAGAAACAGACGCTTAGGAACGCAGCCCACTCTTGTCGTCGCCCTTCCCAAGCACAGCATCTCTGCAGGACCTGAAGCTTTCCACACCATCAAAAGTGAAGAAGCGGGTATCATGGCGATGCCTTGCGAGGGTCAAGAAAGCATCAACCTAACTAGCTTTGTCACTGAAAAACCTACATCCAGGAAGGCAGGAGTCCAAAGCAGGCCAACAGCTCTAGAAGTTCATGTGAGTGAGAACCTCAAGATAGCATTCATGCTCTTCATTGTCACCATCGTATTCGCTCTCTCCTTCCTCCCTGCCATTCTCATCTTGCTCGATGTAATACCACACATTCCTGTTGTCTTTTACGTCTACTTCGTCAACAATATCTCCAACCCGGTCATCTACTCTTTTCTCAACGTTAACTTTCGCAACAAACTCAAACAACTCATCTGCCGAAGAGCGGGAACTTTGAGGAAGAATGTTTGCATCTTCTGAGTGGAACGTCGGGACGATGGACATCTCCCCGTATGTCGAGGCTCGGGTGTTTTATTTTGATGAACTACCGCTAATGGTTTAAACATGTATTTCTGATGTATTTTTGAGGTTCGCGAGTCCATTTGTTGAACATTCCTTAGAACCAAGTCGCATTAACAAAAGTTCCCAACCTCAGAATAATGTAATCATTTGCAGAACACAGAATTCATAAATTCGTGAGCGAAACTTTAGTTTAGTCGTTTTGAGTTGAAAAAAAAGACAAAATCGCACTTTCAAGAACAAAATTTTTTTTAAAATATTTCCAAGTAACTTTCTTGTGTAAAGGATTCAAGCATCTTTTAGCAGCCATCACTTACAAGTCGCACTTGATACTTTTTTCAGGTCATAGATTTATGTTTGTGTGAAAAAAATCGAACCAATTTCTGCGATTTCTTAAATGGAATTTCTCAGCAAATGTTCTTGACATTACTTTGATGTCTTTAATCACCGAGATTATTCAGCCATGTTTAAAATCAAATGCGTTCAAGTTTGGATGGCTCAAAAAATCGGTTGTGATATTTTATGTGATCCATTTCGTACAAACTTCAATATTAATTAGGCATGTACCGGATGGCAAATTTTACCGGATATAGGATAAATCACCTACCTGATCCGGATATCGGAATTAAAGGTCCATGTGGTTAGAAATGTTTATTTTAACAAATACAAACTAAATTTTAAAAATTACTATATATATTTAGTCATAAATCCTGTTGATTTTAAGAAACAAATATCAAGTCAAATACTATATCCGGTTTATTCCAAATATTAATTTGCCCGACGGCATGCAGGTTGGCCGAATGAGTTACGTTCCTGCAACGACGTTAATGGCAACAGTCGTAATGTGTCGTGTTCGAAACCAGGCCTGCACTGCCGCCTTTGGGAAGGAGCGCTGTATAAACGGTTAACAAAGAGCTATGTAAATGAACCACACAAAAACATTTTCGCTAATTGCGATGGACTTCGATTTGAATCGTTGTTATTATACAAAGGACGAACCATGCTACGTAACATTAAATCCTTGTTATTCAATTAAGGACCGTCCCTCGCTTCAGTCTAGAAATGAATGCTTCGAACGTTTATTTGAAAGGAAACTAGAGTTGCGTAATCTTGGAACGCATTACCTCTCCTTTCCAAGAGATGTTTAACAATTTATCCTGTCTTATCAAGCAACAACAACGACCGATGATTGAAATTAGAACAATGAAACTCCAGTAAATCTCGGTTTGTAAAAATTATTTACGATAAGAATTTCATTCGTTCTTTGTGATGCAAATAAATTCTGAAAGGAAAGCGTAATACTATCTTCCATTCACAAACATTACATTAGAAGACAATGAAGCATTTTGTAGACTTTTTTAAAAATTAATGTTCACATTTTTGAGTCATTAATGAATTGATTTGTAAGTTAAAATAAATTAATACAATTTACAAATTAAATGACTAATTTTTGAGCGGCACTAAATAGTTTCTCCATCGAGACCCGAGAAAGCAACTTCGATTTTTTTTCGTTTGTAAAACAAATGACCATCAATTCGGAGCAATGTTTTCATTTAAATCCCTTCTTCACAATCAACCAAATCAAGGCTTCACTTAGTTGAAGATAAAAACTTTTGACTCAAATCTTTGGATTCTCAAATAATGGCGACGAAGAAGGTTTTAAAAATAAATTTCCTTCAACACTTCTTGCAGCAATTATTTGTTTTCCAGTACATCAAAATTATCTCAAATTTCCCAAATATTGCTTCAATTGCTTCTTTTTAAAAAGTTATCATTTTGCGTGCATTAAAAAGCTGCTATGGCGAGTTACTACAGTGCTGCTAAAGTTATTTTTGATGCAAATGAATGAAATTTGATGAAATTGAATGCACTTTAATGAAATAAGGAACCTAATTGGAAATAATAAGCAAAGGGCTGACTTATCTGACCCGACGTGATCTTAAAAGCTGAATTGATTGCATGTCTATGAATTTATTGAGGTCATCAAACCTTCATTAGAGGCTTTACAAGGTCAGGGAAGGAGTCGAACCCAGGGGAACCCCATCCTGATTAACCACAAATCACTTTCTTTATTTGGATTCACCTTTTCTGATAATTATACAATTTTAACGTGACGTATAAAATTGCTTGAAAATGAACTGTCAAATGGACTCACGAAACACATTTTTCCATCTTTATTAACGCAACAGACTTGCTTAAGCAATTTTGGAAAATAAATGATAACAGGCAGCCAAATATAAAACCTGTCCGTGTGTGAGGAATTCTCAGCACATTTAAAACGATAACAATGACAACGATATAATTACAGTAAATATTCATTGTTACAATAAATAATAATAATAATAATAATAATAATAATGCTTGCATTAAAAATAACAACAAATATTCATTATTACAATAAATAATACTAATAATAATAATAATAATAATGCTTGCATTAAAAATAACAACAAATATTCATTATTACAATAAATAATAATAATGCTTGCATTTAAAATAACAAGACGTAAACAAACACAGAGCTTTGTAAGAGCAAATGAGACTGCTAATTAGAGCTGGCTCAATTATAACATGTGATGGATGGTGCCTCCTACCGATGACAGGTAAACCATGCCAGATAATTGGACAGGTTGTTAATTGTTCACTGTGATTAACATCCATTAATTGATTGAAGTTGGGTTGAAGTTCTAGAAGAGAATAAACAAGACCGAAGGAGCGAATGACAGACAGATTTATTTGAATGTCCGTGAAGAAATATTTAAACATTAATTTCGGATTTTTAAAAGTTGAAATCAAACTTAAATCAAATTAATTGGCAAATTCTTTGATTTATCCTGACGTTAAGTTTTTCTCATGTTTATATTTTAATGACATTTTTGCTCGTTTTTTTTGCTACATTTTAGCGCTCCTTTGATTGGTGATTTGCAGATGTTCGTCGTTCCTTCCTGAAGCAGCGCATCAATGGAAGTTGTAATTCAAAGGGAATTATTTCATGGCAGCTCTGATTTGTTTTCCTGGTGATGTCGTTGAATATGCAGAAGGCTTACATTTACCACCCGATTATGAATAAGATTTTCGGTTCTAAACAAAATTTAAATAATGTAAATACAATTAATGGTTATTTTTAAATATCTAAAATAGATATTATTATAAAATATAGATAATTTTTAAGATTACGTTAATTTAAAATAATTTGAGCAGCAAATGATTTCAAGGACATTCCTTGAAATCCTAAAGTGGAGTGATCTGATCTGATCTGAGGCAAATGATTTATTCTTCAAAATTCACATGATTTGGATTTGGTGATGAAAAATAAGAAAAGCGATTTTCCATATCAAAAAGCATGTTTTAGAGAGTCACTTATAATATTATAAACAAATATAATCTATTTTCGAATATTTAATGCAATATATTCACGTAACTGCCTTCGAAGTTATGTTATTTTAAACAATTTTTTTAGATTCGTCAATTTTTAAACAAGAAATTATTTGTAGACTTAAACAATAGAAACTTTTTGCGACAAAGTTTCTCAAACTAGCAATTCTCCATTGAATTCAGGCAAAAATATCCCTCTGGAAATGGTCTGCTTTCAGTTCAATTAGCTTCAACTCATAAAAACTTTTGCGGTGCGTGTTTTTTCCACCTCGGTTTAAAAGATGAACATTTTCTTTTAGGTGAAAATCTTTTCAGCGTTAACTGATTTAAGATTTATTATTACTAATTATTTAACTCAGAATAGTTCTGCCCATCAAGGTTTTACATTTGAATTATTAAATGCATTGAAGTGGTAAGCAGAATAAATGAAGGATTAGTAGTAAAATGGATTTTTTTGCTTTTGTGTTTGAAAAGAGGGCGTCAATTGAATTGTGAAGTAGCATTCGTCTTGAAAATTTTGAGTTTTAAAGTTAATTAAAAATAGCCTGCAGTTGTCTTTTCGGCAGTTCAGTCTTAGGTTAAATTCCAAGCAAAAAGCAGCCAAAAAATAGGCTTCGTCCGGAGTGAGATTAATTGAGAATATGAGCGAAAACGTTGGAAATGTTTCATTTCTTTAAAAAAATTGATTCGAAACTAAGATCGAGGGATTCATAAATCACATTTGGTCTTTTTCCACCAGGAAGCATATTTAACCAGAAAATTTACTTGAACTTTAGGTGGACTAAAGATTACATCTTAGATTGCATAAGAATATCTTAAACAAAAAGTTTGAAAAATCGTTTTTTTGAGCAAATATGAATATAATATTTTTTTCATTGCTTTCTTGTTTAACTTCATTTCTTTCTGGCATTTTTGGACATACTAGTCACATTCTCAAGTCGTAGATAAGGACAAATTTGACGCAGCAAGATCTTGAAAGAATTTCTTGAATAAAATTGTAGCGCGTGTAGTTTGAAAATGAAATTTTTTGTAAAATGCAGTCACAAAAAATGTTCTCCAAGCGGTTCTTTGGATCTCGATGAAACGGTGTTTAATGTCACTTGAAAGACTACCAAGACAAGGCTTTATCGAGAAAGAAATTCTTCCAGGGCTTCATGGACAAATTTTCTCATTAAATATTTTTTGTGAGCTGCTGACATATTATGCAATCATAAAAGGAAAAGAATCGGACTTCATTTTCAGTCGCTCAATCAAGCAGTAGTCATTTCGAGATTCGCTGTCGTAAATGCAGATGAAATGACAACCGATATGATTCGGCATTTATGAGATATGAAATGTGTGACTGGAGTTGTGAAGTGCGGTTATAATTTTTGAAAGTTTTCAAAAGTTTGGTTATTTAAGCCCTCATAAAAATCTATCAGAATAAAGAGGCATGATCGTTCTCTACAAAATACTCTCATAGAACGCACGTTTAACCACTGCGAAGAATATTCGCTTATGAATGTCACATTCTTGTTGGAAAACAAAGTATTCAAAATCTGGGACTGTTGAGCTCCATGTTTGGGTTCATTCCGAAGTTGGAGGAGTTAAAAAGGAGTGTACCTTTTTTTCTCGTCCTTCTAAAACCTGGAAAGACTGGACCTGAATTATTAATACACTCATCCATCTCAAACATCAAAAGATTCATTTTCCTTCACGATTTTGCTCCCATTTCTCTGAAATTTAAAATTTATTTTCTTAAAACACAATTTCATTGTAAGGGACCATCGACGAGCCATGATTTGTTTGAAGTCCGAAACAGTTTCCAACTACTTTACCTCCACTCCCTAAAATTATCTTTATGGATTTAACCACACTTAGCAAGCTTACTTTATATTTGCTGACTTTTATAATCCAAAATCACTTTATAAAATCAGAAGAGCTGATTATTTACTTCATCAGTTCTCCTGAAGAGCTTCACAAACATACCCAAACAGCATTGTGAACCTGTGGTTAATAACCAGCAGTATGCCGGTCACTGACCATAACAGCAAGTATGAAGAGGCTCTTTTAGATGTGACATCTCCAGCAAACTTCATGGACAAATCTCCTTTGGTATTCTTCCTAGACTCCTGACATACTGTGCAGCGCCGGGTTTACCCAAGTGGAGGCCCCAGTACAGTGTAGTGCTGGAGGCCCACAGGCCACTGCGCCAGTTTCGTCCGGCGGTTAGTCGTCATGACCGATTGGCAATTGCCCTAGAGTTTCAGGGGCAGAACAAGAGCAGAGACCAATACAGAAACGTGTTCAGGGTGTAGCGGTAGCGGCAAATGACGACGAAGGGACGAGTGTAGAATGTGCGATCCTTTCCGAATGTTCAGACAGCACCCCGCATGTATCTGGTGCTGATGTCACCAGTTGTAGTGCGGAGCGTTCGTTCTCAAAGACGAAACTCATAAACAGGCTAAGCACATTGATGTGCAATGATCGGTATAACCGCCTCGTTCTGAAAAGTATAGATTCCGACATTCTACATGAGATCAACTATAAGGACATGGTAACCGAACATACGAAGATGAAGGCACGGAAAATTTCACTACTTTTACTTGAACTATGCGTTCATTACAGGAGAAGAGTTTACTTCGTTGTAGGCTAGGTCAAAAGAATCACACTGACAACGCTAGGTACTAAGCGTAGTCACATCAGATTGGGTGAGCGACATATGCTACTGCAATAAATCTGTATTAATCATACTGAAATGCAAGCCGACATTTTTTTCCTTTGGTTGGCGGAGGTACGCGTGCAGCGGCACGTCCCGACTATGCCTAAATCCGGGACTGATATTATGCAACTACAACAAAAAAAATTGGACTTTATTTTATTTTCAGCAGCTCATTAATGTCCTGGTCAATCAAAGAGATGCGTTAGCTATCGGCAATTCCCACAATTCCCAGCATTTATGGGAAATAATCAGAATATCACCCAGATACCTCAAAAATCTCCAACACTGGTCAAGACATTCGAATAACATTCTACAGAAATTCATATCGAACAAAGTTATCTCAACTCATAGATACATAAAATTTTTTCAGAAGCACTGGCCTGGACGAACTGTTCTTGCCCTGCCTCATGTGGATTCTCAATTACAATCATTGGACCAACTTAGCATTTTCAATGTCGCAGTCACAATCACCCAGCGAGCAAATTATCCATTCAGTAAATTTTAAAGCGATTCAAATTTATTTTTGTTAGAAAGACTTCAGATCAGTTAGCAATCATTACTCTTGGATGATTAAAGAAAGTCAGCACAGATTTATCTCCCTTGCAAACAAATTCTCATTCATTTTTGTCAAATAAATTCATCTAAAAATGTTATGCAGAACAATGCGCAATTGTACGCAGACTAAAAGCTGTGCAATAATTTGAAATATTAATGAGATTTCTAAAAGTATTGGACGGAACTTTTGATTATATCTTCTATGCCAACATCGTATTTACAACTTTGATATTTTGTAATTAATTGATCATCACAATTCTCAACAATCAATCAAAGAATATGAAATATGTCAGTGATAATATTAGGATGATAATGTTATTAGATGTAAAATCAGTTACTCGGTGTTGTTATAATAATTCTTCGGTTAATAAAACTTCAAAAGAAAATGAGCAAACAAAAAGCTGAGATGCATTCTGTCAGCAATTCCTGCATAAGGTTTAAAATTAGTGCAAAATGGAGCTTTGCAAGGCAAGACAGACTGTTGCTATGAGAGGCAGATGATGGCATGTTCTTGAGATATGGCAGCCAGCTCCTTGAGGAATTCTTTAAAGGTGATGGCTGCGTAGATGGCATTCTTCCTCTCTATGGACTCATTCTCATCCTCTTTTTCTCCACCAGGAAGATGATGGACATACTGAGCAGACGAGTTTGAAATGACAAGTCGTTGTTGTCGCTGTTTGGGGTTCGATCGGAATATTTCATGAAAGCCCGAGGATCTGCGTCTGCCATCAGCATCTGAAATTTTTCGAGCCGAGCGTAAAAAAGATGATCCTAGAATTCAGGTCCAAAGCCAAATGTGAATTCTTGATTCTTGTAATTATTTGAAAATGGTGTCATTGCTATAATCCTCAATATTATGTAAACCCTGAGAAGGACTAACTTTTAAAAACTTCAAATGGCATGAGGTTAACGTCAGGACTCATTCTGTAGTTGAGGAACTGATAAGCCTGACAGAGATATGCCTCTCTCTGTGGCAAATTGCTTAAATATTCTTCTAATTTCTTTTTGACAGAGTTGAGCACCTGTAAATAATGTGCAGTTAAGGAACACAATTGAAGGTTATGAAAATGTATCTATTTCTGTTTTTGTTCCACATTTGATCATGGGTCAATGTCTTCATAGTCTTCATAAGCACATCTCCTAATAATTTTGATTTAATTGAAAATATAGGATCACCAATAACACCTGGAGGAAAGATTTGACCGATGGCTGGTAAATGAGGCTGTGTGAGAGGAGCAAACTCCTCAGGAGAGGTTGAGGGTAACAAGAGAGCCGAGCCACAAGAGAAGTCAACTGAAGATTTACATAGAGAGTGCTTTGAGCCATCCTCTCTACTCTGTTAAACAGTGCCTCAAGGAAAGGACCTGAAAATGTCACCTCCTCTTAAGTTGAGCGAATGTTATCATTTCAATGTCTTAATGGATTTCTGTCAATTTTAAATTTAATAAATAAAATCCAACCGAGTGAAGGTCTGTCCGAAGTACTCGTAAGATCATCCAACAAATTTAAGCTTGTAGAAATTTCAGAAGTTTGTTCCTGGACGTCAACTTCCTCCTTTGCGATCTCTGGTTTATTTCTCGGGCAGCATGTCTGCCCGTACAACCGGTCAATTTCTTTCAGCAGGTCGGGCAGAGCGGATTGACCCGAAATGGAGACTTCGAATTCATTTAACCGAGACACGAACGAAGCCAGATCGTCATGCTCCTCTGCGACGTCGTCCGTCCGAGCGTCAGAAACGAAGTCGTCGTCTTCGTTCGACGTTTCCTCGGGTTCCGATTTCCCTCCCTCGATGTTCGAGTCCGACACGGAGTCACGGGGAAGTACCTTCCTTTCTCCGACGAGCTGCGAACGGATGGAATCATATTTAAACGACCAGTTTTTACACGATTCTTTGCAGGTGGAAATCATGCAGCGAGCCCTGGTCAGATAATCTCCGTACGAAGTTTCTTCCGACGACGTCGGGATGCCATGCGACGACGTTTCAGGCCTCGGAGATCTGCCAGAAAATCACGACGTCGTTGAAATCAATCTTTCCAATCACGTTGCAACATCATTATTTTAATTATTTTTATCAGACAAACGTGCGACAAAACAACCATTTTTAACGAGAAATCACTCTCGTCTGCTATTCGACAAAACACATCGACGTTTAGTAAAGAATTTACCGATGTCCCTTCAATAAGGGTGACAATGGAGAGAATAAGTTGCTGCTTTTTTTGCTTTTGAAATTTAATCTGCCAATTCTGTTAAAAGGGTTAATAAAAATTTCATGCAGAATGAGACAACAAAGAGGCAATTCATGTTAATTTATGTTAATTTATGCACCAAAACATGCTGTCAAGTATCACTTAAGACCTCAGCAAGTGAATGAATGATGAATCACAAATAAAATAGACTCTGAATAGATGCAAGACACAAATAAACTTCCATGATGGCTTCACAAAAATGATAATATCTATTCAGCATATTAATTTTTTCACATTTGTTAATTTGTCCAACAATTGATAAACCACAAAAATTCATTTAATGACAATAGAAGGAAATTTAAATTTAGAAACTTTGAGGAAGGCCTCCCTTCGTCTACGGATGAAAATGAAGTCTCGGAAGCGGTCTCGACGGACGGGTCGTCGCCTCGATAAAGGTGGCAGCATTCCGGAATAGTGGACAAAAATCTCCCGGCATCGGTGGCATAAAAATCAATTTCTTTGACCGAATGGTGCTGACTCAGCATTATGTGTTTGCCAGACAAGATGTGTCTAAATGAACAAATGAATGCATGGAAGTTATAATAGAACATACGAACCCATTTTTATCACATTTGACATGACACGATATTTGGGAGAATTGATAAGTTAACAGACATCCTGACAAAACTGAAGATGACATTGCAATAATTAATAAACAAAAGCGCAATAATACATTTTAGTGAAATGGCATTCAAGTTATTACATATTACTAGAAGCATTCAATGTTCAAGTTCTCGATCATGATAAAAACAAGCATGTTTGAATCTGTTTTGAACATTAGGGTCTCAAGACATCCTACTTGAAAACAAGATGGAACATGACATCTTCACAGTTCAGATCCACCAGTGAATAGAACAGCATCAGAGTGATCACGCACAACTGCAAATGAGTTTATGCGTATAGCAACGTTGCGATCGACATCCGAATCTCGATGGTTTTAGTTAAAGAAATAAATTAAATTCAGAAACAAAAGCTGAAAATACATTGAATGTGTTCTAGAAAGGCAGCAATAAGAAATTCCTTCGACTGACCCTCGTCAACTGACTCGATATTCTTGCGACGAGGATGTCAATGATCGGCACTTCGTCGACTTTCCCGAGAAGAATAAAATCGACAAATATTTTCAGCAAGCTAGGTTCTGTTATTTTTCTGATGAACAAATCCAAATAAGCTGTTGCTGCTACCACCTCTTCGATGGTTGTCTGAAAATAAACGATGCAACTTGATAGCAACTTGTGTCATCAAACATTGGTAGGCAAGATAGCATGCAAGTGAAGAACAAAACCAGTAAAATTTATTACTTTCAAATCTACTTCAAATTAAAAATCTCACAAATACACAGATCAGTGCCATAGCCAGAATTTTAAAATTGGTCAAGGCGGGGAGGGGCAAATTATTTTATGTGCATATAAATTCCCACAATTCCCTTTGATGTTTCGTTATATTTAAATGGTATCATGTAAATGTACTTCATTTATATAGCGCCATGTGCACAGCATCAGAGGCGCTTCTTGTTAGCCATTTATAAAAGCTCTCCTTCCCGAGGCGCTTGCGGCAGTGCAGGCTTGGTTTCGAACGCGACACACTACGACTGTTGCCATTACCGCCGTACGCAGGAACGTAACCCATTCGGCCAACCTGCATGCCACAAATTATTGTTATTAATCGTGTTTCAAAATGTAGGTTCTTGGATGTTTGGCTTGATGAACGTGTGAGTTGGTCTGATCACAATAATTACATCTTACCCAAAATTGCAAAAAATAATGGAATTTTATCTAAGATTTGATTTTTTATTGACAAAACTATTGCACTTATGTTATGTTATTCACTTATTTATCCATATTTGTCATACTGTAATATTGTTTGGGCTTCAAATTACACTTCAAGATTAAAATCCCTTCACATATCTCAGAAACGCTCTATTCGTATCCTCTTTGATATTCCTCCATCATCTTCCAAGCCATCCTTCTATGAAAATTCTATTTCAAACATTTACCAAACAAAGGACTTTCTGATTGCCATCTTTACGTATAAATATACCGAGAACCTATTGCCTCGCTCGTTTAAAAACTTTTATATACGTTCATCTGATATTCATTCTTACTGTTTGAGGTCGGCTGATAAATACAGATGTGAAGCTTCTCGAACCATGCTCAAAAAATGTTCATTGAACTGCTCCGGTCCTCGTACATTTTCTTCAATTCCCGTCACCATTACATTCTTGTTGAAATTATTAATTAGATCAATTTTTTCTTTGTGAGATTCGGCTTTAATTCTTAAATTGGAACAGGCAGCTACTCATCAGCTACAGGCTTTTTACAAAATTTGTGATTATGCTTGTAATTATGAGGGTTTGTAACTGTATATTTTTTTGTTTAATAAATCTACAAGGGAAAAAAAGATTACAACTGTAAAATATAGCACTGGTGGATTAGCTGCAAACAATTAATTTCACACTAAAAACACATAAAAGCAAAAGCAAGGACACTGGTAATTTAGTCATAGAAACTTATAATATATAATAAATAGTGGCGTCAGAAGGTTTCCTAATTTAGTGAGCTGTATTATGATCAATATATTATTTATAAATTAAATGGATTTAGAAAAATAACGGGGGAAAACCGACGGGACAAGTTTCCCCCGCCCGTGCCGACGATACGGATATACAAACACGCACATTTTTCTGAACAAAATCCAAACTTTGATATAAGTATCAGATTTTTAACAAGTCATTATCTTTCTGGAAAGGATCATGCAAGGAAAGTGTCATGTTATTTCTGAAATGCATGCAATTCATTCGCAACTAACCAGCAACATCAAATCGTGAAATTTCGCAGGATGTTTCAAGAGATCCTTGAATATATTTCAAATGCTCTCAGGTATCCAATATAATATAATTGCATTATGGATGGGTTTAAAATTTAGAGGAATGTAAAAAACAAATATCATGATGAAAATTATATTCTAAATTTTATCTTATTCTACAGGAGTAGCCTATTGATATGATATTCCTATACGATATTCTCTAAAGATGGTAGCGAAGTTACTCTAAAAAGAAGAGGCTGCTACGGGCACGACGAGACCAAAGCTCGAAGCCGCCACTCGAACCGACCCACCCCATTTCAACCATCTCATTCACTGCCATCAAATCCCTGACCACTTTCGTCCTCCGCAATTCATCTACATCGACCAGTCCATAAATCATCCGTCGTCGATCGAGGCTTCCCCCGTGCCTGCCTGCCGTCCGAAATGACCTGCCCCCTGTCATTAGGTTTCGGCCTATACTCGATTTTGAGCTCTTGAAGCATCGGTCAAGGACCCACCTCTTCAGGCCGGCAATAAATCGAGAACCCGATGCTATGCTTATGGCGCCATACAAATGAACTATTATTAACATTATTATTAAATACACGCAAAGTTGTAATCGTTACAAAATAATTGCTAAGTGTGAAAAGTAAACAACTGTTAATTAAAAACCTTAATTAAGCAATCAGACAAAGCTTCCTTGAATTTCAAATACATCTATAAACAAGATTTAATCTCTAAATTTTTTAAAATTATTTTATTTCCCTTCTCCACGAACTCTGACATGTTTTCAGCATTTTCAAAATATTGAAATGTTTTTGTGACCACTCAGAAATTTTCATTTGAAACATAAAAAGTATTTTAATACAAAAATTAATTAGCCATCACCACCTAACTACCACCTGCTAATTCCAATTAAGCATAAACCTTTTATTTACCGCACTAGTGTCGTCAAAATCCGAAAATAATGAAATTTCTGCCCAGTCGAGCTGTAATTACAATTTTGCTTTACAAACAAGCATACCAATTTCAGGTAATCTCTTCTGTGAAAATGATGGTAATGAACAAAATAAAACAAAACGCACTTGGTTCAACGCAGGTCCGACAACTGGTTGAAGAAAACCATCCACGATAAACTCGAGGAGTTTCGAGCAGACTGCAGGATGGGAAGCCTTAACATGATGTTTACATCATCAACTCAACAATAACAACAAAAATAAATGGAACAATATAATTGTCCAAATAATTAAAAAATTAGTGCCATGCAACTAATCGACCGACACCTGAATTACAGCATTGCAGAATTCCAGAGAGTTAAGAAACAATCTGAGATCGGGAATGTGCAAAAGATCCTCATCGGATAGGTGGTGCCAGTCGTCAGAAGGATACTCCAGCTTACATGGAAGAGACGAGTAAAGACCACTCAAACCAGTAGCCAGAACCTAAAGAATATTCAGTTGCACTAAAAATGAGAATTATTTCACTTATTATCAATTACCAAAAATTTGTTTACCTTAATATTTTGCTTAAATTTAAGGACAATTTAAATCTAAATAGACTTAGATAGAAAAAAAATTTCAAATCACAATAACTTCACTTCTACATTGCAAGGGTAAATACATACTGGACAAAAATTGGACTCATTTGCAACAAAAAGACCAATTTTGTCATTTTTGGCAGAGAGAGACATGATGAGCAGCAGAGCATCTCTGGCCTGTTGACCTATCACACCTTCTCTGTGGACAAAGGGAATGAGAAGATTAAATACAGAAAACTTGTCTTCTGAACTTGAACCTTCAAATATCGTGTCCAATACTTCTGATTGGATTGTCACACTTATGCATATCTGATGTAGGGTGAAAAGAAACTTTTCTTCTAGCTTTGAATTGTCAATCAAATCATTTTGCAATTTTAATGAACACAAATTTAACAGTTCAAGAAGAGGTTGCAAATGTTCACTTTCTATCAAAAACTGCTGATTGCTTTGGGCTAGAAATAAATCATACAGAATGAATTGTTCTGACATCAGTCTATCTACAAGTTCATCTTGTTGATGACAAAACTTAGTCCATGAGAGAAGAATTTTCACAAGCTTTTCAGTGCACATTATATCTGACAAATCACTGGCCAGTTCAGATATTGAGCTTTGCGAGGAAATCAGGGAACTCATTGACCTCAAAACGTCACATGCTTCACGAATACAGCCTTGAGATGCATTCATTTCACAATTGTCAGTATCTCCACTAAAAACTAATTTTTTTATATCATTTATGTATGACGTAAATTGCCTTTGTACCGTGCCATCATTAAAAACGTAATTGCAAGAATCAAATCTGTGCACGCGTTGATATTTTAATTCACTGTTGTTTGGGCTGCTGGTTGATTTTCCAGGCAAGGTCTGGTTGACCTTATTTTTCAACCAGTCCATTTTTGATGCTTTCTTTATCATTTTTTCTTATCCATAAGTAGTCCATAAAAATTAATTAATCGATGCGGTCAGACAACTCCCAAATCCAATGTTTTTCGTATTGTAAAAGAAAAACAACAAAGACATTAAATTATTATATATTTGTAGTGAAACTTTGAAAATATTTCATGAACAATTAAAAAAACTACTTTTGAGATTACAAATTGTATTTAAAAATATAATTTTAAAATTTTGGCGTTTTGAAGAAATTTTTTTCATAACACAAATTTCTTAAATGTAATGCACATTTAGATTTAGTAAAAGATTAAAGTATTTATAAAATTCTAAACTTGAACTAACTGGAAGGACCGAATTAAACAGTTGTCAAAATTTATCTTGGCAATTTCGGGTCAATCGTTGTTCTGTACGTAGATTTATTTACAACTTTTGCACTTTCAAATACAAGGCAATATTGAATGAGATTATTTACTTGATTCTAAAATAAACTAATAGTTTGATGATTAATCTTGAAATGATCAGCATAAATGTCAAAAAGCTCTGAATTAGAAATAAAGCAACTGAAAAGCGTTAATTCGTCATCGTTTACTTTATTCTGGCAAATGATTGATTACAGGAATAGTAAGTCAAATGGACCCCTCATTCGAGCGAACATTGATGCGAATGCAATTGAGAAGATTCGTATTAAAAGGCAATTTTTAAATTACAAATTTTAACTTACATATATATTCATAAAAAATAAAGTCACTCGGAATTCTTTCGACGAATTTAATTTTAAGAAAGCAATAGCATAAAGCAGCACTTTGAATTTTTAGGATTGAATGCATACATTTATTCGTTCTGTCAAATGAACGCCTTGGTTGGTTGATGCTCTCTTGCGGCGTTGCTTGCTGGGCTGTCGTCTGGTCCTCCCGCTCATAAACATCGCTCGTTCGAAAGAGTGGCTGATTTGCTATTCCAAGCATTGTTAAGTTATAAGTTGGTCTTTCCAAACTTTTGTTTATTTTAAATAAATCTCACTTTTTTTAACATTCCGAGTTCTCAATCGGGGTAGACTTTTAAGTTTGGATAATAGCAGTATATCTTGTGTATCCAGCACAGGAATTTAACGTTGAAGTTTCGAGAAGTTGCGGCTTTACTTCACTAAACGTTTGTAAGGTAGATATATGGTGAAATCCTCAGTAGCGTGATGGCATTGGAATGGTGCTGGAGAGAGCTGATTGAATTGCTGAAATTGCTCTTCAGTTTAAAACTTTTCTAACGAAATGAGAAAAATATGAAGAAATTTCTGGCCAGGGCTTTGCTCTACAAAGTTGTCTTCTTTGCGGTATGCGCTGATGGTGAGTTTGATTCATTAATATTGACTGAATAAAACTATGGAAACATTTTATTTGTGAAAACGCCCATTAATTTTTTCAAATATTTAAAACTGTTTTTAAATTCGTCGAATTTTCCAAGATATATCGCAAATAGCTAATTACCATTTTAATGTAACTAAATTCTAAATTTATTTTTTACTCTTGAGTTTAAATTACAGAATAAACAGGAGTGATGTTTTATCATTGCATAATAAAGCATATCAAGGGAATTTTTAAACTCTTCAAGCTTACTTTCACTACTTCTGCATTTGATTTGAGTTCTAGGTGTACAGCAAGTGACTAATCCCAGAATTGTGGAGCATCCAACTGATACATTCATAGCCAAGAATGAACCAGCAACCATAAACTGTAAGGTGGAGGGAGAGCCTCGTCCTATTGTCACCTGGTATCACAATGGTGAAATGATAACCGAATCCATTGATGATAAGAAGAAACTCAACAAGATGGTTTTACCAACTGGTCAGCTATTTTTTATGGGCTTCCAGAAAGATGCCAATGCCAAGCAAGATGTTGGAATATACTATTGCAATGCCACAAATCCAGAAACAAGAGTCAGTGTGGTGAGCAGGAATGCAACAGTGGCTCTTGCATGTCAGTGAATTTTTTGTTAGGATAGGATATTAATATTTCTAACTCATTTTATTATACTTATATGGGATTAATAATGATCATTTTGCCAGCAATATCAATCAATTTATTGATGGTAGACTTTACTAAATAAATCACAGCAATTGGAAATGAGTTTAGAAATCAACCGAAGAGTAGAGATGTGAGGATAGGATGGCCTCTCTATCTCAACTGCTCACCTCCAAAAGGCAACCCCGAACCTTCTGTGAAGTGGAAGAAAAATAACGAAGTTCTAAATGCCACAGACAGGATTAAGATTTTGCCCAATAGCACATTGTTTATAAATGAAACAAGAAAAGAAGACAATGGGATTTATTTGTGTGTAGCATACAATAGCGCAGGGGAACGGTCCAGCATGCCGGCTCGGGTGCTGGTCAAAGGTGAATCACATGTGTCCCTTCGATTATTTATTCTTCTTGACGACAGAATTTTTTGATCCTTTGCAGAAAAGCCTCGAATAATTGAAGGTCCAAAAGATGTCTTAGCTCACGAGGGCTCGGAAGTAAAATTCCAATGTAGGGCTATTGGAGACCCCAATCCCATCATCATTTGGAAGAAGGCTGAGGGGCCACTGCCCACCAAAAGGTGCTTTTAGTTTGTTTTTCTATTTTCTAATTTTTAGGTTTTTAGTGATTGGCATATAAATAAAAATGCCAAAATTATTCATTTACTGAATTTAATGCAAATCCAGTGAAAATTAATACTGTAAATGCTATGTTTATCTTTCTTCTGGAATGTTGGATGAATGTCATGGCATCATGTTGCTTATAAGCTCTTCTTAAATTTTAAATGTCAATTTTTATGAGCCTACTTCCACGAGGTACAAATGGTTTAAATAGATTTTAAAGTGAAGTAGAGACTTGTTGCTTAACTTCTTAGATACTAAAATATGCATTGTATTGTTTCTTTTCTAACTTTAGAATGTTTCTGATGGATGAGAAGAATTTAAAAATCGAGAAACTCAAAGATTCCGACGAAGGGGTTTATATTTGTCGAGCTGAAAATTCGTTTGGTTATGTTGAAGCAGAAGCGAAATTGACTGTTTATTGTTAGTACTTACTTGCAGCATCGAACATGCAAAAATGTTGGTTAAGTACTGAAAGGTGTCTGCAGAAAATACTAGAAATGTTTGGTTACATTTCTTGCATCTGATGTGTTGCTATTTCAATAAGTTATATATTTAACAAATTTAATTTTTATTTAGTTTCACATGTTTTATTTTATTTGCAAGCTTCCGCTGCGTTTGACAGATCTCTTTTACAGATAACATTCTGACATAATATTTCTAGTTAATCAAGTGCTTGCTTCACAGCTTTCATATGCTTGTTTGATCTTCAGTCATTAAAGAGTTTTTCAGTATTGCATGTCTCATGCTTTCAATTTCTTACACTAATATATAATTGACTTGTAATAATATTTGCAATTATAATAAGCATTATATAAAATTATAATTTGCCTTGATTAGCAGTATAGTTGTTATAGTCGTGTTATTGTATTATATGTAAATATAAATAGCTTGTTAAGGTTGATTTCTTTGTCACAACTACTACTTTGATGCTTTTACAGCTCCACCCTCATTCCTGGCAACTCCGATGGGTAGAATTGTTGGAATTGGCAGGAAGGTGATTTTTCGATGCGAAGTGACAGGAAGCCCGATGCCAACGTTGTTTTGGAATAAAGAGGGGAATGCTGTTAGTTGCTCATATTTATTTTCAACAAATTGAGGGGTCAATGAGTGTCAATGGAAAAAAATTGCAAATAAGAAAATAAAGTGATCAAGAGATAACCTCGAGGAACAGTGAACAGTTTACGACTAACCATTTATTTGAAAGACGTTTTGTGTGCTGATTTCATGATTAAGAGTTCAGCATGATTTTAAAATTTATAATTAATAATTATTTATGACTAATGTGATTAATAATTTATGACTAATAATTATTATTCGTTAATAATTTCTAGTTAACAACTCTAACTAGTAATTTAAACTTTAGACCCTCATGTTTCCTGGAAGAAACTACGGTCGCATGGTGGTGACGGACGACGGTTCATTGGTGATCGATCCGGTCTTGAGAGAGGATACTGGAGAATACATTTGTAAAGCTCTCAGTCTCGCTGGAAGTGCATATGCAAAAGCAAAATTGGAAGTCCGAGGTGACTGCATGAAATAAAATTCAAGAAAAAAAAAAGAAATGAAACTTTTTCTTTCTGATCTTCCATTTTTACCTGTTAATCCTGCCACTTACATATGCCCTTTAGTATAATCTGACAACTTGTTTTTAATTTTGAAAAATATCTAACAAAATATAAATTCAAAATATCAATATTTAAAATTGCAGAAGAAGATACTCACCTGCCACCCATAATCGACACGATGCCGTACAACCAAACCGTCAGTAGAGGAAGCAATGCCGAGCTGAAGTGCACCGCCGTCGGTCAGCCTCCTCCAATCATCCGATGGACTAAAAATGGAAAGAGTATTTCCCCGTCTCGTGAGAATCGAATGAAGTTGCTTTCCTCGGGAGTCCTCACGATAACGGGTAACGGCATTAAAGGAAAACAGTTTGGATTGTGTGCTGCTAAAGATGCTGAACTTACTCGTTATTTGTTTGAATATTGACTAATATGGCAATCCAGTTGATTAAATGTGGCTTTTAAATTTTGAATAATTGGTTTTTATTGACTATTTTCAATTTTAACAACAATTTTCAGGTCTTCTGAAGACTGACTCTGGACAATATTCATGCAAAGCATTGAGTGAATCTGGGGAGACAATGAGAAGTGCTTACTTAACGGTCGAATACCCGACCAATCCGAGGGTGGTATTTCAAGATCCGGATAGAAAACGCGTCTTTCCTCGAGCCCCCTCAAAGCCAGACGTGGAAGAAGTGTCAGACACGAGCATCCACATCTCCTGGAAGCATGAGAACCAGCAAGGGGCTCCATCTGTGACCTCTTATTCTGTGGAATACTTCAGTCACGATACTGGAGAGGTTGGAAGCTGACCGAGATCAATTACTTTTTAAAATAAGTTTTGAGAAAATAATCTTGCATTAGGATGGTTATCATTAGGAAATATGTGAGATGTGAATATGTGCACATCATAATATATTCTAAGCTAATATTTTCTAAATTCCACTTCATTCATTTTGTAAACCAGGGGTGGGTGATGTTGAATACAAATTCATCAGAGAAAAATTTTGTCATTTCTGGATTAAGGCCTGATACTCCCTACATTTTCTTTGTCCGTTCTCAAAATTCTGATGGCTTCAGTGGGCCGAGTCCTCTCACACCTCCCATTAAAACCAAAGGTACTTTAAGATTTCCTATTATCATTTGAGATTGGATTATATAACTTTCAATCAAGTTTCCTTTCCATGAAAACAGCTCCTTCAAGGCCCATGAATGCTTCAAAATTGCTTGTTTCATCTCATTATTCAGCAGTCGTCTCTGAGAAATTAAGTGCTCAAGTCATCAATATTTTGCCTCTGGAGGTAGGCTTGAATTATTTCTGTGTGTTTAAATGACAATTCATTATTAAAAATTCATTAACCTCCAGGTTCTCAGTTCCACTTCAATAAAAGTCTCCTGGGAATTAAGGAAGGGGACAATGAAATATTTAGAGGGTTTTAAGGTCTGCTACAGGCTTGTTTCTGATCATGAGATGAGGCAGAGGAGTCAGAATTTAGGACTCAACAAGCAAAGTTCAAAACTAAAGCATAAAATAAACAGGGATGCCAGGCACAATAAAGCTAGAGATGATGTTTACAAGCAGAATTATGAATTTCACTCGATTAGCAAAAGACATCTCAAGCATCATATCACTCCAGCCACTCTTCACGATTCAAGTAATCTTCGACCGTTTTGATGGATTCGTGAGTTGGAATCTGTTGAATTTTTATTCCTTTTGTTTGCAGTTTATGGTGACCTTGTTGAGAATAGATCTGAATTTGAGCAGAAAGCACCTCAGACTTATTCCCTTTATGATTACATGATCGATACGATTCAAAACAATGCCGCTTCCACTCACACACTCAAGAACCTTGAAAAGTTTTCCTTCTACGAAATCTACGTTCAGCCATTTTACGACCACATCGTCGGAAAGCCGAGCCAAAGCATCCGGGCCCGAACGTTCGAAGACGGTTCGTTTCTTTGAGAAGGTTTTGACTGATATCACCTTCGCCTGCTTCAATGTAACTTTTAGTTTCATTCTCAGTGCCTTCTTCACCCCCAATCAACATTCAAGTGAAACTGATCGATAATGACACTCTACACATCACCTGGGATGCTCCACCTAGAAGGCTTTGTCATGGTATCTTGAGAGGATACAAAGTCTGGAAATAGAATAAATATATATTTCTTTAAAGGATGATAATGTCTGAAATAATGTCTTTAAAATATTTTTCAGATTTATATGTTTGGCAGTGAGCCCAAATACAATAGGGAGATAGCAATCAACTCATCTTTGGATGGTGTATACATTCACAACATCATCAAGGATATGTTGTATGGCATACAGCTTTCAGCTTTTACAAAAGCTGGGGAGGGATCAAAAAGTGAAACTTTTTTTGTTGGTTAGTGTTAGTGTTTCTGCTGGAAACAGTTTGATGTTCTTACTGCTTAACTTTGGATTTTGGATGAGGAACTAAGTTCAAAATGTGCTTAAAATGATTGAGTGCCTCACAATAACAAGTTATGGAGCCATGATGTGCTTTCTAACAATAGTATTATGGAGCCATGTTTCTAACCAATAGTTATATTATACATTATCTGCAATTATACCATGGTTTAATTACAATTTGTTGTTAAATATCTCTTTACTTATTTATTGTTTTTGCCAGGGAATCAAACTTCAGGTCGTCAGAAGCAAACGATAATGTCCGAGACTTGGTTCATTGTTACCATTGTCGCTATCTTTGGTGGAATATTTTGGCTTGTTCTCTGCTTCTTCAGTACTTGGTTGTACAGGAACAGGAGGAACAACAAGAAAATCTCATACAAACTCAATGGCAAAGGTGCCTGTATTTTCATATGTTACCTGTTTTTATATTGCTCCATCTTTTCAATTTTATTGATGTTTCAATTTTAAGTATGTTACTCAAGCAAGTGGATTAGGTTTCACAAAAATGATGCCTCGGTTATAATGTGTGAAAATCAAATTCATTGTGAAAGGCCATAATTTTTAAATTTTTTGTCACCTTTCCATGTTTAGCTGTTAGCTGAATCATTAATTACCTTCCATAAATATTCATGTAAATATTTTTAACAAGATAAACTTTTAATTCATGATTATGAAGATATGTTTAAGGTTAATATTAATGTTCTTCTTCCATTCAGGCCCCATCAATGATTACATAAGGTAGGGCTCTAGAATAATCTCCATGCATCAAGGTTTGCTTCTTATGCGTGGTTTTCTTATCAGGACCGACGGCTTCGGAGCACTCGATTCAAAGACTAAAAATGTTTCCATTAAGCAACAAAGTTTGAAATTCCAAATTATTTCCATGTTATTGTTCTTAACTTTTGTTGTTGATGATGATGAACAAGCATGTTGTTGGTGATGATGATAGTAACGATAACTTGAAGAAATTTTATGCTTTTAACACTGTGTGATGCACGTTTCTAAAAACATTTGCAATGACAATGTTAAAAATATATTTATGTGATGGTGCAATTTTCAACTTCCAGTTGTCCAGAAGGGAGATTCAGATGTTAGAGAAAACTGTGACAACATTATAAATGATTCATTGTTTTCGAGATCATCTTTGGTTGCTTCCCCAACTTCTCACCTGTATTGCCTCCCCCAAGAAAGAACTGATCTGAACCTCGATAACTTCATAATTTCCACGAATAAAACAGGCATGTTGGAACTATTGATGCTAATTACTAACTAAATGAACATAAGCTTGATTGAGATTATTCTGATTAGAGGCAATTAGTATCTTTGATTGAATAAATGTTAATTTTGTGCAGGCATTGCAGCTGGTACACTGAAAAAACTGCACAATTATCCCGCAGTGTTGTACATTCCTCCACCTCCAGAACATCCTCCTCCAAGTCCGCCCTCTTTTGCCCAGAATCCGATCCCTTCTTCCAAAGGCAGGAAACATTCCATGACAAACAGTCGGGCAAAAAAGAAAAAGGTAAAGGATAGCCATAACTACAACATTATCGTGTCAAGTACTCTTTCCCAGCATCAATCGAAAAGCAATGGAGTCATTCCAGACAGAGTGAAAGAAGACTTCGGAGGCATGGTAAGAGTCTGGTCTCCGCATGCCATGAGCGAGCCCGAGTGTTGCGGAGGTCAGCAACAGCAACTGTTGAATTGGTCAGACAACAAGACAGCAGTGTCGAGTGATATGCTTGTGGGTGGGAGGCATTTTAGTGACAATGAGGTCAATCCATCCTATCAAATATGCCACGAATATTCGCCTCCTTCGCCTGCACCCGAAGAACCGATCAACAAAAAGAAATTGCTGCAGCCCAGGTGTGCCCGCTGTAAAAAAACCGAACCGATCTTCGTTTCATTAGAACTCGTTAAATTGAATGTACTTGTTTCCAGGTTGTTACAGTTGAAACAGGACTTTAGACACACCATTCCAAGTCAAGGTCTTGCAAGTCACGATCCCAATCTTTCCTCAAGCTCCTCTGACAACATCCTTCACCAGACTATCGGTAAGGAATCAACGCGGCTACCATACTATGAAATAAATTTCCTCAACGTGTTTAGTAAATATTAATTAAAATCTTTTATAATATCTGGAATGTCTTATTGTTGATATAAAGATTCATTACATTTTATGGGAAAACTATTCTTGATGTTGACAAACAAACAAAATAAACAACTGAATCTTGTAGTCTTGAAAGCACAAGGAACATGAGTTCACTTTTTTTTTTCAGAGTTTTTGGAACTATAATTGTTTCTGTGGCAGGTCCAGATGATGACCAATTTCTGACCTGGAACGAGAGAGGCACGCAAGACAGCGACACGAACTGTAGTTCCATTCCGAGCAGTATAGCCAGCAGTGATATCTCGTTCAGAGAGAAGGTGGAACTGCTGAATGCGGTGACAAAAGCAATGCAAGCCACGACGCAGCCACTGAGGAAAGATTCCATCAATTGAATATTTTTTTCCTTCAGAATGTTGTAGTCTATTAGTCATCGTATATTTGCGATTTGAAATTTATTTATGATATTGTCCAAGTCCCACTCATGCCACTGATTCAGACCAACTTTGTAAATTATTGTCTTTGTTGACTAAAAGTGCTGGTATTTTAAGGTTTCTTCTTCATTTAGCAAGTATTAGAATTTTAGTCATTGTTTTTTGTATATACTTGAATGTCTTGAACTTTGTAGCAATTTCAAATCAATTTACTCTTCAGGGTCAAAACAAGTTATTGTTTCAAGACATAGTTTTGCTTAATTTTTTCAGTTGTCATGAAATTTGAGATGAACGTATCATAATTTGTTTCACATCAGGTGCAGATGATTCTTATTATGAAGTGCGTTTGCAGTGGTACCTGGTCGTTTCTTATTTTATCATTAAATAACTTTTTTTTTCTTTAAAAGTTAAGCAAACTCAATTAGATTGAAAAAATTCTTATTTTTTTTTAATTTTCTTATTTTATTACGAATTTCTAATAATTTCATTTTTGACATAAAATAGAAATAATAAATGGTCTGTGCTCTATTATTATTTTTATGCTTAAACCACAAAACTGTTTGGTGAAAGTAGATGGTCCTGGTGTTGCAGAGCTGCTAGTTTGAGGCTAGGGCATTCAGACCTTCCAGCCTTCAGGCCCTCAGAAGCTTTTGGGGATTTTTGATAGTCTGCCGAGGAAGCTGCGTTTTACCACCCTGAAAAGAAGCGATCTAATGACTTCTTTGTTAGCCTCAACACTCCGACTCGGGGGCCATTTCTCGAAACTCCTTTCGCTGACACCATTTATGATAACAGTGGTTGTGATGAGCGCTTCTTTTTAAACAAAATTTAGTCCTCTGGACAAGTTTTATGATAACCTGCAATAGGGTCAGGAATAAGCTGCATATGTTTTTTTTTAATCATAACAAAAACTTTACTTAAAGATGCGAACCATAGTCACAAAAACAATTATTTTTGTAGAAAAATATTTTTTGAATTTGTCTTTCGAAGAGCTTATTCATCAGAATTTCTAATGCGTTGGGTCCAGCTGGAGTAATGAACGCGATTAAAAATTGACGGCAAAAATAATTATAAACAGTTGCTAAAATTTTTGACGAAATAACAGAAATAATCTAACTTATGTTACTTTTCGATATTGTGGTTCACATAACAAACAAATATTTAATTACAAGCTTTATATAATTTTCTTCGAGCGTGTGCTTTTTACAATTTTCAATTCCATTTACTCGGAGGTGGTTTTATTGGTGAAGATTTCAGGTTGTAATAGTTCTACTTTAAAGAAGAGATCATTCTCGTTTTTCTCTTCGTGCGTTTCAGCTTTAATTACATTGTTTGTCATTGGTTGCGAATATGTGCAAGTGCTGCATTTCACAAGTAAGATTAAGGTTCAAGTGAAACAATAGCTCAATCACATATTTATGTTTTATTTTGTAGGTGAATTGTTGTTGTGGCCCAGAACCATGTGGACTATGCTGTTCTTTTTTACCAAGCATACAACAATCCACAAGTACGAGAATAATGTATGCTCTTTATCTTATTGTGGCTACAATGTTCTCTTGCTTGATGCTTACAACACATTTTGAGCACTTTATAACATCTCACGTGAGTTGCCTCATGTATTCCTTTATGAACGAACTGACTAGATCTGTCATTATATAAGGCAATCAATTTCTTTAGATCCATGATATCAATCAGACATGTATTCTGTTAAATGCTGGAAGTGACTGTGAAAAGTTGACCAGCTATCTGGGTGTGTACAGAGTGACATTCACTATGGTGGTATTTCACTTCCTTCTCATGATATTCACCATGTTTGTTCCAAACAGCAGAATCTGCCGAGCTAATGTCCACAACGGGTTATTAGATCATTTTTAAAAGAATTTCTACAAAAGTGAATGTCAGCTTATCCTTGCAGATTTTGGGGAATCAAAATTGTAGCTCTAATTCTTATAGGATATCTGAGCTTTCTCATTCCAAATAATGATCAATTCAATAAAGGTTTCCTATGAATCTTATTTAGTTTGGACTTTTAGTTTGTATTTATATTTATAAAATATTTATAAATACAAAATAAAATAAATAAAATCTTAAATTATTTGTCTTTAATTTAAAATTCACATTCTGTATTTTCAATCATTGGATTTCAATTTACATAAGATGTTTGGTCAACATTTGTCAACGTATGTGAATGGGCTCAAAGATTAGCATGCTCAATGTAATGTTAAGTAATTAACCATAAACAATGGTATTGAAAGTATTAAATTACAAAAGACATGTTTTTCTGAACAGCATGGATGTTGATGGGGATGGTTGGAGCTACATTGTTCATCATACTGCAATTGATGCTCTTGGTCGACTTTTCATACAGATGGCATTCCAAATGGTTAGTTCTCTATATTACTTTGTTCTTCAAACACATTTATATATTTGTTCACAAAAATTAAATAGATTATGAGCCCAACTTATTCAAACATGAATTCATTCACACAAGAACTTTATAAAGTCTTTTGTATGTTTAGGCATCATATCTAATAGTTGGTAAAACATGCAAGGCTGAAATTTGTCTTTAATTTTCCAGGACTCATTATGCACTGGGTTCAAATAAACGACCCAACAGGGCCTGGCTTTGTGGTATGAGATTGTATGATATTTCATGTCTATGTCTCATTGAAATGTGATTCATTATTTCCAGCACTTTATTTCTTTGGGGCACTGTTTGTGGCCGTCGTTTGTGCATGCACGGTTGCACTTTATTTGTTCTATGCCAATCATGAAGCATGCCTGGAAAACAGAATCTTTATCTTTGTTAATGCAGGATTATGTTTTTTCATGTGTTTGATATCAATACTGCCATGCATCAAAAGAAGTGAGGTTTAACTTGGTTATTTATGTCTTATTATGCTTATGCATTTTAATTGTCTATTGACAATATAATTAAAATAACATTAAACTAAAATAAAGCTACACTGTGTTTCCTTCAAATATTTTTATATTATCTTTTAATGTATTACTCCTAGTGAATTGTGATTCTGGCCTGTTGCAAGGTGCTTGGTGAGTATATACATCATGTACTTAACATGGCTAGCAATGGTTAGTGAACCTTCTAAGGAAATAATACAAGAAGGTACCTTAAAAGGATTTATTTTTTATATTTTTGGGCTGGATTTGTTTAACGTTTTGTTGTAGAAGATGGAAGAAATGTTACAGAAGTCATATGTAAACCCAAGCTTTCTTTGGAGTCATCTCATTCACACCTTGTATTTTACTGGAATGAAGCTTCTGGATATGTTGGAGCTGTGATAATGTTTTTATTGGTATTGTATTCCAGGTAAATGCGGTGGAATGTTAATTAATCAAAATGTTTACTAATCCACAACAATTAATTTGTTTGCGTAGCTTTATCATAACAAAGAGATCGGATAGATTGGGCATATCTCGAATGTTGCCGCAGGTAAAAATAAATACTGTGAAGGTATCAGATTCTTGCTAATGTTTTTGGATGCTTCGAAAGCATATTCAGATTAAACATGTAACTGATGTCTTGTACTTTTTAATGTAAAAGCTCACTTTGATTTTTATAGGAGGCACGCTGTTGCTGTTGCTGCCTGAAAAGGAGTTAGTAGTTCTATAGTTGAATTGGTTTTGATAAGAAAATGCATAAAAATGTGATTTTCAGAACTTGGGGACCCTATAGAGAGAGATGGTCAAATTGTGATCTATGATGAAGTTGAAAGAGTTGCCTACAGCTATTCTTTCTTTCACTTTGTCTACATATTGGCATCTTTTTATATAATGATGCAACTAACTATGTGGAACAAGTAAGCTTTTGAATGTGATTTTTTGTGGTTCATGATTTTAATATTGTTTGGTGTTCTTTACAGTCCTACTGAATCCGTACTTCATTCATTTGGATTCAATTGGCCATCAGTCTACATAAAAATGGCTACCAGTTGGATTTGCGTAATTATATTTTTATGGACAGTCTTTTTGCCTAGATGTGTTCCTGGCAGAAAATTCATTCCTGAAGAGCACAGACTTTGTAACGTGAAAAAAGGAATACTCGTTTGAAACAAAATCAACTGATTCATTTACGACTATTACAATTTACTTTCTGCACTTTTACTATGCTTTGCTAGTCTGATCATGTTTTCAAACTGAAAATTTCATGCTTATGGTAGCATACATCTGGTGATACAGTGTAATATTTAAGTGAATGATGTGATGTAATGTTATTTGTCAGATGGATGCAGTGGCGGATTTAGGAGGAATGGGGTGGCGGTGAGGCCAAATAAAATAAAATCCATTTTAATTGAAATTTTTTTTCAATAATTTACGACTTTGGACGAAAATTTTAGTAGCCGTTATTCTCCCCCCTAAATCCGACACTGGTTCCAGTTTGCTGTCCCCCTGCCAAAGTGTTCTAGATCCACCCTGGATGGATGGATGAGTATATTTTGCTGATGATGCATCTTGGTGTTTAGGAATCTACTTTAGTCTTCCAAGCCTACTCAAAATTATCTTTTGCAAACTTGTTTGTTCTTTCCATTTCATTGAAATCATTTATGTTTTTTTAGTTTGTCAAGTAGACCAGCTAATTTTTTAGCTTACTTTTTTTTCACTTATTTGGCTCTATTTATATTGTCCAAAGAGGAACTGAACAAGCATTTTGTTGATTAAAGGATGGCAGAGTTAGGAGGAATTGATAGAGGTCCAAAATTATAAGTCTACTGGCAAAATTAATTTATTGGAAGTTGGTAGCACATTAGCTAGGAGTTAGAACATAATTTAAGGTTTAGTAAGATGTGAAGGAGATGGGTTCATCAGAGAAACATTTTAGAAAGAAGAGTAAATTTTATATCAAATTCAAATCTTAAAAAATGACGTTCAGGAAGTTCAATTACTTGAGGGACATTAAGGGGTCGTCCATTAATTATGTCAGCAAATTTAAGGTAATTTTTGACCCCGTCCCTCCCCCTTGTCAACAATTGTCAAACTTCTGAAGACCCCCTTATCAAAAGTTTGTAAAAATGACACTCCCCATAAAATATATTTTGTTTTACAATTTTAATTTGTACCTTGTAACACTGAATTTGTGACTAATTTATTTTGAAAATAAATTAAATAATTGTTAAACCGAATATTATTGTAAATTTTTTTAATGTCAGTTTCTATTATCTTCCCATGGAAAAGTCAAAAGTTTTTTCATTGTAATAATAAGCACCATTCAATCATTTTGTTGAACTGATAAACCAGACAAATCAACATCATTTTCATATAATCATCCAGCACATAAAATATCAAAATTTTCTCTGCGTGCAATAATCGCCATCAGCTCTTTCTGTCATGCGCCAGCCAAATCGTTTTAATCGAATTGGCTGAAGGTTTTTTGTTGATAAACAGGTGTTAATTTGTTATGCCCATGATCACATTGCCGATGTTGTTAACTTCGTTAACATGACTTGTGAACAGGGCTGGCGACAGAAATTTCTCCTAAGCAGTGCTTAGTAGGCACAGCGATCCAGCGGCAGTGGACCCATATGTTATGTCAATTTGGTAATGGAAAAGCAAAAAAAAAAAAAAGATCATGATTGCAAAATTTAAATATTTTAAAACCTGGGTGGGCCCCTAACAATTACTAGGCCCTTGGGCACTTCACTCCTTCACAGTGGCCATGCTTGTGAAGCAACATTGAGGTTGCAGAATTTGCAAATCCGTTCAAGCAGTGATGTCTGAAAGACTAACAGAAATAACTAAAAAAGACTAAAAGATAAAGACTAAAAAATAATTAATATTATAAGTCCATCTGTTAAAATTTAGATTTTTAAAAAGGAAACTGTTGACGTCAATTAATCTTGAGCTCCCCCCTCCTCCTTGTCAATAATTGTCAAACTTTTTCAAACCCCCTCACCTCCTATTTTGTTGGCATGATTTGTGGACGGCCCCTAGCCTTATTATGTCCAGATTTCTGGCGTCAGTTTTTCATTTATGAAATAGCTTTAATTGTTGGAATTGCTCATAAAATTCCTTAAAAGAAAATATTAATTGGTTAAGTATTGACCCCTTCCACATGAGCTTTGCGCATCGCTGGTATTGAGTTCAACGGCTTTAAACTGTCTGTCATCTATTTGGTGTGCGTCGGCTTGCATCCAGGAATGGATGGAGGAGGTTTTGGACATAAATGGTTATTATTTATGAGATAGCAACATATATATCAACTCCTGCTTTAGCATTTTATGTTTTTGCAGTTAGTAATATCTACGATGCCATTTGTAACTTCTTGAAGTGATTTTGTTGTGCGATAGTATCATTAACTTGTAGAGAAACATGATCTTGATTAGTGAAGTAAACGTTTTTTTATTAATAGCAAAACAGAGCAAGACTCAAAGAAGAAATCGAAATTTGTTAGAGGTGGAAGTAAATTGCCACCTCTTGATACATCATTTTCAAAGACAAATTTTAAAACAAGACGCGCAAGATTTAAAAAAGATGAAATAATCATCAAGGAACAAATGTAAATGGCTTTACTATCATGATTTTATGAACAGTTTTTAGCCATGATTTCTTTAAGATTACACATACTTATAGATTAACAGTAATTTACTGTCGAATTATAACATTGCATTTATTTATAATAACGCAATTAATCTTCAGTTATCGAAGTGCTGTAGAGGCTTATGAAAAAGTAACAAAATGGAGTGAGCAGAAGCAGAGCAAAATAAAACACATTAAATACCCTCCAGAAGTAGGTCATTAAGTCTAAATTTCTTTTATTGTTTGCTGAATTTGTTCATATTGCTTAGATGTACAGCAGAGGAAGATTGTTGCGCGTGAGTATGTTGGTGTAGCCTTTCATTAATGGATTTCAATCACAGAGGAATGAATATTTATTGTTTAGATGAATTATGAAGCCATGAAAACGATCATTGAGGAGAGCCCCATCACTCCTATGCAGCCTGCCTTATACCAGAGGATTTTGTGCTTGGTGCCCAATAAGCTCAAGTACAATCCCAATGTAAAGGAACTATCAGATCAATTAAAAGAAGAGATAGATTATGATTTCATTGAAACCATCAAAAAACTGAATGGTTGGGAGTTTTGTGATGTTTAATATATTATAAGATCATCTAATTTATATTTATTTATTTGTTTGATTGAAGTCTGTTGCATGGCTAAGGTTAAGATCATCTAACTTAATGCTTGATTTAGTTCGCATGACTCTTCGTGAGCCTAAGGATGAAAGTGATGAGGAAGATGATTCAGAGGAGGAAAAGAAACGGGAATCAACGCTGGATGAAAGAAAAAATAAAGTTCAGACTTCACCAAAATGGCGTGAAAATTATCTCTTGAGTTCTCGCATGCTGAGCAGAAATTTGCACATAACACATTACTGCTTCAGACAGGTTCTGGCCCTATCAGAGAATGTTATCGGGAAGATGCTCCTGCTAGACTGCAAATCTTACAGGTAAGTAACTGAATGAATAATTGGATGGTAAATGTCAGCTGATGCTTTGATAAACCTCAGTAACATAATTTTTCTGATTGAATGGTACTTTGCATGTTTATTATTAACTCATCAATTCGTTTTTATTGTGCTAAGCATCATGGAGTAGCCACAGGGGAGAAAAGGGGGAAAATGCACCCCTACCCCTGTCAGTTTGCCTCTTGATATTTTTCTAAATCCATATAATTCATAAATAATAATAATTCACAAATAGTTTATTGATCATAATAAAGCTCCAGCAAATTAAGAAAGCTTTTGAAACCAATATTTATTTCATATTATAAGTTTTGATAACTAAATTACAAGTGTCTTTAGTGAAATTAATTGTTTGCTGCCAATCCATCGGTACCATACTTTACTGTTGCAATATTTATGTGCGTATACAAAAATTTGCCCCCTACTCTGACCTATTTTAACATCTTTGACACTGCTGAGCATTCAAGTTTACTGTAAAAGAAACCCACAGTAATTTTTATGTTTGTTTTCAAACAATTCAACATTGTATTTTATCTAAAAACTTGATGGGTTACAAAAATTAATGACAACCCTAATATTATTTAATTTTACAATATTTCAATTGTTTAATTTTATTTTTTGTTTGCAAGGGCCTAAATTGGGCTTGAAATATTAATAATAGATGAGATTTACCTAATGAACATTTCCAAATTATTAAGGTCTCTTGGTTGCAAAACATTTGAGCAATTCAAAAGCATAATAACAAAAGGCTGCAGGGAACAAGAAGATAAAGTTCAAGTGGAGTAAGTGCACTTTTCATTAATGAACATAGGAACAGTTGGAATGTATGGTTACTGCGTGATTAAAAGATGGGTTCAGGCAATTGTGCAACTCATGTCTGAGAGAAAGGATGCCCATTTGATAAAAACTAAGAAGGTTGAAAGCTTTTTCAATTGCTTGGCAAGTCTAATGTCAAGAGAGGTAGTTTTTGTTTCGTGGTTTCGATGTCACTTCTTTACTGGGATATTGTGTAATGCAATAAGAGTCAGTTTCATTTGAAATTTTGCAAACTTTCAAGCCTTTTTCAGATACGCGATTTGCTCACAAGATCCATCCAGGCTTGGGTGGACACATTTGACGAAAGGAACAAGGCATTTTTACCTCTCTTGAAAATGGAGTTGATTCTTGACGAGGAGACGAAGATGATGATGTTCTATCCGTACTTTACTGACCTGAAGGAGCTCATTATTTATGCCGTCGAATGTGTTGCTGAATCTCTGCAAGAAGTAATTAAGTTACTAAGCTCTTTACTTTTTAATCTTTTTGGCTTTCGGCAGAAGACGAATAATAAATTATCAGGTTCCGAAAATAGTTTCTTGGAATCAGACATCGGGAATCACATATTTGAATTGCCAAGTTCCTCCATCCATCATTAAATCTGCCTGCTTCTATTTGGTTGAATCTATAAATAGGAATTTTGAAGAACCATGGGCAAGACTCGAAAAATTCAGTAAGATTGTCCTGATTACTCATTTAATCTAACATCTTTCACATCAAAATGCATAACATTTAAATCAAGTGCAGCTCTGAATGATGTTTTAAAATATTTTTAAGGTATTTCAGTTTTTAAAATATTTATTATGTGCAATTTCAGTGATTTTGACCTATTATTAAATTTAAGTTGCTTAATTTGCACAGATCGAGATTACAGTTATTTAGTTAATGGCAATGCAGCTTCTGAAATTGAAGACTTCATTGATTCTGAACATACATTTGAAGAATATCAAGAAGTCGGTCCAATTTCGACCTGTCGTTGTTAAGTTGAAACCAAAATACAATAATATTATTCTAAATTTCCTGCAGCTTTATGTAAAGTACTTGAACATTATGAATGAAATCAAGATGCTCAACATCCAAGAACATTACGACATGGTGGAGCTGGATTGTACTGATCTCAAACTGGGCTTGACACAAGCTGTCTTCACTCACATAAAGACAATTCTCAATAAAATGGCTGATGATTTGAGGGAGTTAAACAATGAGTTGAGTTTTGTGGGTTTTTATTTATAGTATATTATTTATAATTAACCACTATCTATTTATGTTTGCAGCATCTGCTCTCAGTACCAGAGTATTGCAGATGTTGGTCTTAAAATTCCTGAAACCCTTAAAGAGCTCATTGACATGCAAACTTACATAGAAAAAGTCAGAAACACCGATATTTTTCAGTTGAATCTGTTGGCCAAAGTAAGATCATTCTCAGTAAAGAAACTGAGTTACATTGCCATCATAATCATCTCATTATATGATGGATAATAACATGCAATATAAGTATAAGTGCCCATTTGTAAGCGATGCAAAGGCTATTCATAATTTTGCCAGGAGTCATTTAGACGTATCATGTTCATGTTGGATTGTTATATCTTCTCTGAAGATGATTTGGCATTAAACAGCACAGTGCCTTTGTGGCCAATCAAGATCAATCCTGTCTTTGATGCTAATGATGAGGTCATATTTATATATTTATTTAATACCTTCAGATGATTGGAATATTTTTTTACATTTCAACCTCCTCGAAAAATATATTCGGGATCAAAAAATGAATGAATTCCTGTTAAAACAGATTATAGATTTAGCACGTCAAAGGTTTTTTAATTTGCTGAATGAAAGAAAGGAAAAGCTACTCAGAGATTTGGCAAAGTTAAGAGTGAGGATCGATACTTTCAACGACTACAGTGATATGACCCAACTCGACGACTACTTCAAAGTTGTCAAGTCTACCATGATGAGAATTGCAGATCATTACAAAGAGAGAGACAAAATAAATGAGGAGGAGGATATGTTTGGCATTGCTGTTTGTTTCTTATTTATGTATTCAAATATTGTATATTTGTTTTCATAAGATGGAGTAATATTTCAAATGTTAGTGCACAGATTTTCCAGAAATTGCAGAACTCGATGCTTTAGCCCAGCCTTTCTATAAGTTATTTAATGCTCTTCGGAAATGGATGAAAGCCGAGAAGAGGTGTTTGCCGTTGTTTTTGTTTATTCTTGTGTTTTGCAGTTTTAATGTAATGATTATTTTGTTGTGACCTAGGTGGATGGATGGAAATTTTAGTGAACTGGTTACTGATCAAATTGATGATGAATCCAAAATTTATTTCAATCTTTTTACATCCTTGACTAAGGTAAAGTTTCTATTCAGAAGCTTTCAGTATTCACAGTGACTTTGCAGACCATTGATTTGTTACCAGATGTTTAAAACAAACTTTGAGAAACTTCTTGCTGAGGCAGAATTCAAAAGAATGGAGAAAATGAAGAAAATTAAGAGGAGGAAAAAAGGCAGCACTGATGCTGAGCCATCAATCTTAGAGGAAGAATTAGAAGAGCTGAGCAAAGTGGCCGAGCCTGCCATTTTACCTATGATTGATGAAGTGTCCAAGCAAATTGAAGAATTTAGAGTTAATACAAGCTATAAAAAAATCTTACAGAAGAGTTTAGCACTAACAAATATTTTCACCATAGGAAAACATTCCAATCATGAGAATTCTCTGCAACCCAGGATTGAGATCCAGGCATTGGAAACAGCTCTCTGATATTGTTGGATTTGACATTGAACCAGATTCAGGAACAACTCTAAGAAAAATGCTTAAGTTGCATCTTGAAGAATACACAGAGAAATTTGAAGCAATAAGCGTCGGGGCTTCGAAAGTCAATATCTCCAATTTAATTCACTAAAAATTAGTTTGACATTCTATCTTCTTTTCTAGGAGCATATGTTGGAAAAGTCTTTGCACAAGATGAAAGAAGAATGGGAGTTTTTAATGTTTGAAATGGCTCACTACAGAGACACAAGCTTCCCCATCTTAGCCTCCTGTGATGAAATTCAAGCTTTACTTGATGACCACATTGTGAAAACTTTGACTATGAAGGGGTCTGTGTATGTTAAGCCATTTGAGGCAGAACTGATTGAATGGGAGAAAAAAATCCATTCTATTCAGGACATTATTGATGGATGTCTTAATGTAAGAGTTAAAACCTCATATTTTCTTATCTTACGACATGCCATCACAAAAACCGATTGTGAGAGGTGAAATAATTTTAATTAATTCACACTTATTTGCTGCAGGTGCAAGCTCAATGGATGTATCTTGAACCTATATTCTCTTCTGAGGATATCATGCAACAAATGCCTGATGAGGGAAGAAAGTTCCATGTTGTTGATAAAAATTGGAGGGAAATCATGAATTACGTTGCCAGTGACAAGCGGGTTACCGACTTAATATTGATTTTCAATTAAACTGACAATGATTGCTTTATTGTTTTATAGTTCACTCGATTTTCTTGCATTTCAGGTTCTTGTGGCTACCGATATGCCCGGAATGTTAAAGAAGTTGATTGATTCCAACAGCATTCTCGAGAAGGTCAATCAAGGAATAAATTCTTATCTGGAGAAAAAAAGGCTGTATTTTCCTAGGTGTGCAATTTCCTTTCAAGTTCCTGGTGTTCTCTGTTTGAAATAATGTCCATTCCAGTGCTTAATGAATCACAAGAGTGGAAAGTTCAAAATATGGCTGAATTATTTTTTAGATATGCATATATTGAATCCACTGCAATTTTTATTTTAAGAATGCTTCTTATTTACATCGATAGGTTTTTCTTCCTTTCAAATGACGAAATTCTTGAAATTTTATCTGAGACCAAGGATCCAACGAGGGTTCAGCCTCACCTCAAGAAGTGCTTCGAAGGAATCGAAAGGCTTTTGTTTGATGATAAGTTAAACATAAAAGCCATGTTTAGCAGTGATGGTGAGAAGGTCGACTTGATCAAAAACATATCGACAGCCGAAGCTAAAGGATCGGTCGAAAAGTGGTTGTTGCAAGTTCAGAATGTAATGCTCGCATCCATCAAGCACATCGTCCTCTTGTCGATCGAGGTCCGAGATTATCGCGAGTCTTTAAAATAATTTTTATAAATCCTTACCATTTTTTAGGCCTATGCACAAGTTCCAAGAAATCAATGGGTCAAGGAATGGCCCGGGCAAGTAGTTTTGTGTGTTTCGCAAGTATTTTGGACCCTTGAAGTGCAAGATATCTTCATGAATGAAGAATTTTATTCAACTGGCCTGCAAGACTTTCTTGGTACCCTTGATTTGCAACTGTTGCAAATAATTGATTTGGTGCGTGGAGTCCTATCGAAGCAGCAGAGGGTTACACTCGAGTCTCTTGTTGTGATTGATGTTCATGCCAGGTTAAGTTTAAAGTTTATTGAAGAAATATTTTAGCAACAGGTTTCAATTAAATTATTTCAATGCTGATTATGATTCAATTGTGAAATTATTTGTAGTTGTCTGTTTTGTCAATTCTTAATAGTAGAGAGGTGGTTATATTCATTTAAGAAATTAAATTCAACTTGTTGGTAAAAGGATTATTTGTGTTGTTTTTATTCTTGCTTTGACAAGTTTAAGACTCTAAGCTCTAAGATTACTTTTGATTTTTACAGAGACACAATTCAAGAGTTAGTTGAAAAAAATGTCACCAAGGAAACAGATTTTAATTGGGTGGCACAGTTGAGATATTATTGTGAAGATGATACGGTATATGTCCGAATGATAAGCGCTTCTATCACTTATGCCAACGAGTACCTTGGAAACACGTCTCGGTTTGTTCCTGTGATAATTTGGCCTACGACAATTTCGAGTTTTGAATTAAGAACTCACATGAGTCTCTTTTGAACCACTTGCAGGTTGGTAATGACACCCCTGACCGATAGGTGCTACAGAACCTTGATTGGTGCCTACCATATGAACTTGAACGGAGCCCCGGAAGGCCCGGCCGGCACAGGTCTTAAATTCTTCTATGGGGGTCTAAAAATGTCTATGCATATTTATTTTTATTGAAAGTCAATTTGTTAAATGTTTGCCAGGTTAAATTGAAAGTATTTTTTGGTTTTTTTTATTGCTTTGCAAGTGTTTTTTGAGCTACATTTTGTTAAGCTTAGTGGATATTAATGCTGTAAATTGTTGACAATTCTGTCAAGAAACTTTAAACTTTAGACGAGTGGGAGAGGATACTTTTCTAGGCTTAACATGAACCTGGAATAATGTCATGTGGAGCACGGGTAATGCGTTGTGATGTGTGGGTCCAGGTATGGAACAGTAGAGAGCAGTTATTGTTGATCAAATCAATCAGCTGATCAATTACTATTTTTTACTAATATTTACTAGCTTAAGACTGGTTAATTATGCAAACACTTGGTTTCCTCGAGACAGATTAAAGCAGTAAAGTTACAAGCACTGATTCAAAGAAGATAATGACTAAATCTGATATCATGGCTCCTCATCTACATGGCATTTTGTATTGATAAATTATGGTTGTGATAGCCACAAGCTTTTTTATTTTCTCCGTGAGAGCTCTATAGGATTATATACTTTTTTTATAGACTGGCAAAATAATGTCCTGAAATGTTAGTAATGAATTATGCCTTCAGTGGAGAAAAGTTAAGTTAGCCCTTCAACTGTAACCATCGCTGCCTCCCTTTAGTCATAAGTGCTAATTGTGTAATTTAATATAAATCAGATTATTTTTATTCTCGTCGGAATACATGTTTGCGGTTGTTTTCAGGTAAGACTGAAACAACGAAAGATTTAGCCAAAGCTGTGGCCGTGCAGTGTCTGGTGTTCAACTGTTCAGATGGCTTGGATTACATTTCCATGGGAAAGGTATGGAGATGTTTGAGTTTGAATGAGGAATAAATAAATTTACTAAAAATAACACGACATTGTATGAGGATAAATTGCTTTTGTTGATTTTTTTTTTATAGTTTTTTAAGGGTCTTGCATGTGCAGGTGCCTGGTCTTGTTTTGATGAATTTAATAGGATTGACCTTGAAGTACTCTCTGTCATTGCTCAACAAGTAGATATATACACTCTTTAACATTTGTGATTTCTCAGTGTTGTGTCAGAATCTTCTTAAAATTCTTGAAAGTAAAACAAATTTGAATAAAACTGAATTGCAGGATGCAGTTATTTCTTATTAGCAGTCCTTAAAATTTGTTGTTGTAGTGGCTATTATTGTTTTGTTTTTTTTCAGATTCTTTGTATTATACGAGCTGTACAGGCTAAAGTAGAAAAATTTGTGTTCGAAGGGACGGAGTTGTCATTCAATCCGATGTGCTACATTTGCATAACCATGAACCCCGGTTACGCCGGCCGATCCGAGCTCCCCGATAACCTCAAGGTTTTTATTTTATTTGTGATCGGACGTCTCATTTTTGTTTTAGCGACAATTTATGCAATTTCTTTAGGTTTTGTTTCGACCGGTAGCCATGATGGTGCCGGACTATGCAATGATAGCAGAAATAAGCTTATACTCGTACGGATTCAAAGAGGCCAGGAACTTATCGGTGAAGATAGTGACACTATATAGACTGTGTTCGGAACAGCTTTCTTCGCAGTATCATTATGATTATGGAATGAGAGCTGTCAAAACTGTGCTCTTGGCAGCAGGAAATATCAAATTGAAATATCCTGAAGAAGATGAAAAAATTTTGGTCTGTCAGAGTGACTATTTCTGTAGCATCATTGTATTTATATTGATTAAATATGGTTGGATTTTCAATAAGATTAAACATGTTCATCTCTCCAATGACAATTTGATATATTGAAATATGAATTTAATCTTCTTGCTTGTTTTTGAAGATGCTCAGATCAATAGTTGATGTAAACTGCCCAAAATTTCTGCTGCAAGACATAGTTCTGTTCAATGGGATTGTGAGTGACATTTTTCCGGGCGTTAACTTACCTACTCCTGATTACGAGGTGTTCCTCGAAGAAGTCAGAAACGTCTGCGTCAAGAATAACCTTCAACTAGTTGGATCATTTACAGAAAAAATTATTCAAACATACGAAATGATGATACTTAGACACGGGTTATAAAGAGTTAATTTTATGCCATCTTTTGCTTTAAGGCCGATTGTTCTTATTACATTGATTGAACTGGGGCTCCAGGTTCATGATGGTTGGCGATCCATTTGGAGGCAAATCAACTGTGCTGAAAACTCTGGCTGAATGTATGACCAACCTAAATGAAAAGGACCATCCTGAATATGAAAAGGTTTATTACACTGTTATCAATCCAAAGTCAATCACAATGGCTCAACTCTATGGCAACTTTGACCTTGTTTCTCATGAGGTTGTAGCTTGGTTAATTTTTAAATTTGTTCTCAATTGCATATTCATATTTGAATATATTTGTTGTTGTTATTAAATGAAATAGTGGTTCGATGGCGTCGTGGCGAACGTGTTCCGCGATTACAAGATGTCCGAAAAACCCGGTCGAAAGTGGGTCATATTCGACGGTCCCATCGACGCCGTCTGGATCGAAAACATGAACACGGTGCTCGACGACAACAAGAAATTGTGTCTGACCAGTGGTGAAGTCATTCAAATGTCTCCTGTAATGAGTGTTATTTTTGAGACTCTTGATTTATCTCAGGCTTCTGTGAGTGTTTTGAGGACTTACTTTTAGAGTCACTAAGCCTTATTAGCATAGATTTAAGTAATGCTCCTAAATTCAGCCTGCAACAGTGAGTCGCTGTGGTATGATTTATTTGGAACCGAAAATGCTGGGATGGCAGTCTCTCCTGAAATCCTGGTTAGCAGTGCAAGACAAACTTTTGTCAGTAGAATATTCTCTGTATATCTACTCTCTCATCACCTGGCTTGTAGATCCCTGTGCAGAATTTATAGCGAAACACTGCAAGGTTTGATTAATTTCTATTTTGAAGAATTTTTGGTATTTTATTTGCTGGACCAGTCACATCTTTTATCCTTTATGTTGCTGAAGTGAAGTCCATGTTTACAGGATTATATTTCAGCAATTGCAATGGTTGTCTAAGATAGCCAAAAGAATATTTAAATAATGCTTTTTCCAGACATACATACCAGTTGGAATTGCCAACCAATTGGTTGCACTGGTGAACATGATCAAAATGCTTTCTTATGAAGCTTGTAGTGATGTTGATGCATCTGAAAATAAATACTTCAAATCTTGGCTTACAGTGAGTTTTTAAGGTACTTAACAATGCTTAAAAATCTTTGATTCAATACTTTAATGTTGCCAGGCGTCGATGTTGTTTGCCATTCCTTGGTCGATAGGGGGTTTGTTGGACTCTAATGGACGTGAAAAGTTTGACAAGTTTTACAGGGAACTTGTTCTTGGGAACAACGAGGCACATCCATTACCACCCAATATAGATAAAATTAACTATTTCTTTCCCGAGGAACACTCCTGCTACACCTATTTCTTTGAGGTTAATCTTTAGCGATTAATAATAGTTGTAATTATTCATTGCAATGCGATCGTAAGTCGTACGTGCCGATCGTTTGCAGCAAAAGGGTCGAGGTTCTTGGAGAACTTGGGCAGAAATAATTGATCAAAACATCGCTGTCAGTGACAAAAAACTGAGCGACTTTATAGTGCCTACCGTGGACACGGTCAGATGCAACTTTTTTCTCGATCTCTCCGTACACCACAGACAGTTGAGTTTTAATCTCTTTCTCCATTTGATCGGGTTCTGCTTATCGTCAATGAACATTTGATGTTAGCATAATTGATGATATTTCCACAGTCCTATGCTATTTGTTGGACCAACTGGGACTGGCAAATCAGCTTACATTGGTCAAAAGCTGACCAATGATTTGCATTCTGAAAAATTTCTTCCAGTTATAATAAATTTCTCTGCTCAGACCAGTGCCAATCAGTTACAAGTAAGTAATGTTTTCCTCTATGACTTTCTAAATGTTTAACACTTAATAGTGTCAGCAGCATTATCAATTACTGGCAATTCAATTTAGATATTTAGAATTTAAATTTCTGCTTTTTTGTTTATAATAATTATTTAAAATAATAGGTCATAGGTTATGATGCAACATAACACAAAATATATACAAAATATAAAGTATACATATAAGGGAGTTAATGAAGTTCAATATGTTTATTGTTATTTTATGGTTATATATTTCTTGGTAGAATCTGGTGCTGCTGAAGATGCAAAAACTGAGGAAGGGCATGTACGGTCCCCCACCAGGTAAGCTGGCGGTAATCTTTATTGACGACATGAACATGCCAGCCTTGGAAATCTACGGTGCTCAGCCTCCTATTGAGCTACTGAGACAATATCTTGATGTGAAGCACTGGTATTATGTTTATTGTTGATAGAATCGAGTCATAATAATTAGTAGCACATCATAAAAGTAGTCAATTTTATCACAGTAGAGTTGAGTAGGGACTTAAGTTGCAGCACATTGCCTATTGATGATGTATATTGAGACTATGCATGTTTCCAGGTATGATTTGAAAGACACTTCTAAGGTTTACCTGAGTGACATTATGCTGATCGGAGCTATGGGGCCACCAGGTGGTGGGAGGAATCCCCTGAACGAGAGATTTACTCGACATTTCATCAACATCTCCGTTAACCCTTTCCAGGATGAGACTATGATCAGAATCTTTTCTGTCATCATGGCCCACTTTTTTAGAGTAGGTTTTAAAGACCACTTGCTCGTTCATAGCTATCACATCTTAATATTCCTGGGTTTTGTAAGCACTAAGATTTTTTCTAGGCAAAAACTTTTCCTGTTGAGTTTTATGGATTGGGAAACGAACTTGTTGTGGCAACAATGACTGTTTATAAGCAAGCTATCAGCGTGCTGTTACCAACTCCAGCCAAATCGCATTATGTTTTTAATCTGAGAGATTTCAGCAGGGTAGTGACCGGCATGTGTTTGATCAACAAAGACCAAGTTGAAGATACGAGAGCATTTATCAGGTAAATGAGTGGCTTGGTGAATGTTTGTTGTTATTGATTAATGATGCTCTGTTGACATTTTTAAGACTTTGGGTTCACGAAGTCCTTCGAGTATTCTCTGACAGACTTATTTTAGAAGAAGATTCCGTATGGATATTCAAGTTAGTTCGAAGTGATCCTTGGAAATTTTAACTTTGAACCAAGGACTGACCGACCGAGGCTCTTTGGATACGTTGATGCACCTCTTCAGCAATTAAATAACTTATGAGAACTTTTTGACTGATATTTACCTATGCAGCTTTTCCAACCATTGCCAACTCTTTAACTGCATAAATTTAATTGTCTTTTGATTTGAGTTTTCATGATGACATTACTTGATGTCGATTCTTTCATTCTTGGTGCTTGGAAGCTTTTCATATTGCTCTTTAAATTTTTTTTTTTCAGCTTAATAAAAGAATTATTGAAGACCATATTCAGTGAAAACGTAGAATCGATTTTCAGCCATTTAATTTCCGGAGCCAAATCGGGTCAAGCGCCTGAAGTATGAAAATGTTTTGATAATAATGGATTGCTTTTCTTTATGAATGCTGTCAGTTTTTGTTTAATTTCATAATTTTGTGTCTTCATAATTTGTATTTATAACTTAGTCATTACTCTTTTTATGCTATTCAGTTATTTTAGTAGCATTATCTTCTCCAAATTTTAAAGATTATCATTCTTGATGTTTACCTGCATTCATATAAATATAAATTTATTCATTGGAAATTTGAGTAGACTTGTGAGGATGTTAAATAGAAAATGATAAATAGTTGATTTAATTGACAAGAGCTGTGATGTATGGTATTCATGAGAATTTCTTCTCTTAGCTTACTAAAGAAGACTTATCCTCGCTCATGTTCGGAGATTACATGAATCCTGATGCTTTGCCTGAAGACAAGGTTTACTCTGAAGTTCACGATGTAGATGCCATGCACAAGATTTTGGAAGAATCTATAAAGAGTTACAATGCAAACAATAAGAAGAGAATGGATCTTGTCATTTTCAGGTTGCAATTTTCTGCTCATCATTGAAAAACATTATAATTGTGACAAAATTAATTTATTTTGTTTTTAGTTACATAACTAATGTCAAAATATAAGATCATCATATCATTTATGTGTAACATGGAATGCTGATATGCATTACTGAACGTCTTAATTTACTTGAGTATTTAGTTATTGTTGGTAATTCTTAGATATGCCCTGGAACATCTTTCTCGTATTTGTCGCGTGCTTCGACTACCAAAAGGAAATGCCTTGCTTGTTGGACTTGCAGGAAGTGGCAAACAATCGCTCACTTATTTGGCTGCTTTCCTTTCAGAAATGAGCGTTATTCGGCCAAACATTGTAAGCAAGTACGGTAAAAATGAATGGAGAGAAGACGTCAAACTGGTCATGAAAAATGCTGGTAAGAATGTCTGTCGTGAAAAACGTTCGTTTGGCAAATAATTAATCTTTGACGTCTCCACTGCAGGGGTGCATGGAAGGAAGACTGTGTTTCTGATCAGTGATTCTCAACTGAAGGAGGAATCTTTTGTTGAGGACATTGATAGTCTTCTCAATTCAGGAGAAGTCCCAAATCTCTTCTCACCTGATGAAAAGGCAGAAATAATGGAGGTACATGATTACATAACATGATTATGAAAAAAATTAAAAAACTCAATTTTTGCATGTTATTTTCTGTTTTAGGCTGTCAGACCTTCAGCACAGAAATCAAAAGATGCTGGAGAATTGGAACCTCTAGCCTTACAATCATTTTTTGTCAATAGGTGTGGAGAGAACTTGACTATTATTCTAACTGTGAGTCCCATTGGAAATGCCTTCAGGAACCGTCTCAGACAATTCCCATCGCTCATCAATTGCTGCAGCATTGATTGGTATCATGTAAGTTTATAGATTGGTTAATATTAGTAATTATACTAAATTTTAAAAAATATATTTAATAGCATCACCTGTAACAACATGATTATGTTTTATTAAAAGGTGTTTATTTTTCATTTTAATATTTGTATAATACAAAGCTGTAAGTTGAAACTTTGTAACTTTACAAAGTAAAAAGTTATTAAATGTTTGAATTATTAAAGTCTTGGCCAAAAGATGCATTAGAAAAAGTTGCTAATCAGTACCTAAGTGAACTTGAAATGACTGATGAAAACAAGCACTCAACAGTTATTGCTTGCAAGCATTTCCACATCAGTGCCAATGACTTGTCAAGAAGGTAAGTTAGTTTCTTTTACAGAGCACTTGTAAACTTAGTATTTTAATTGTGTTCATAAAGGTTAATTTTAATAAGAGTATTTAATAATGAGATAATATGTAATAAATTAATATAAAAAGTGATCATTATTTTTTAAAAATATTTTATATTTGAAATGAAAATCAAAGCAAAATTTATTTTCCAAATCAGGTTCCTTATCATTGAAGGGAGGCATAATTATGTCACGCCTACATCATATTTGCAATTGTTGTATTTAACAAAAAAATTGATGCAAAAGAAAGGTGAAGAGTTGTTAACATCCAAAAAGAGATATGTTGTGGGTCTTGAAAAGCTTGCCTTTGCAGCTTCACAGGTGAGAACTCATTTGAGTTCATCTTGACATCGCACAAATTGTGGTCGTTGGTGTTATCTGCCTTGTAGGTTACAGTTATGCAGGAAGAACTTGAAGACTTGAAACCAGAGTTATTAAAATCGGCTCTAGAAAACGATGCCATGCTGAAACAAATTGAGCAGGAATCAAAGGAAGTCGAGGAAAAGGGAGACAAAGTCAAGGCTGAGGAAGCAGTTGCCAATGCCCAAGTATGTGGAATTTTAAAGATAAACAAAAACTATTGTCAAGAGAACTGGTGTAATGGTGTCGAGTTGTAATTTAGTTTTTAATTCATAAATAATGTCTTACTGTTGATGTAAGGAAGGTTAAGAGAAAGAATTCACTAGTGGAATGTCTTACACGTGTTTGGCTATGAGAATTAGATGGCTTGAACTGCTGCTTTTAGGCTTTGGAGTCATCAGCATTAAAAAAAGAATGTGAGGACGATTTGGCAGAAGCCATTCCTGCATTGGAGTCTGCTCTTGCTGCCCTGGATACTCTGAAGCCTTCTGATATTGCTATTGTCAAATCCATGAAGAACCCACCAGCAGGAGTCAAGCTGGTAATGGCTGCAGTTTGCGTCATGAAGAATGTGCCCCCAGATAAAATTGCAGATCCATCTGGTAGTGGGAAAAAGGTGCTCGTGTGACATTTTATGCTCAAAATAACTGATAAATGGAGCAATATATTTCCTATTTTCAGATTTTGGATTACTGGGGACCATCTAAAAAACTTTTGGGGGACTTGAATTTTCTAAAGGAATTGAAAGAGTATGATAAAGATAACATTCCAGTATTGTTTGCTTTTATTCCATTATAATGGCTATCAGAAATGTTTATAAGTACATAATTTTAAATTCCTAGCCAGCCATAATTTCAAAGATACAAACAGAGTTTATTCCAAATCCTGAATTTGATCCTGCAAAGGCTGCAAAAGCTTCTTCTGCAGCAGAGGGGTTGTGCAGGTGGGTCCTAGCTATGGAAATGTATGACCGAGTGGCAAAGGTTGTTGCACCAAAGAAAGCTAAGTTAGCTCTTGCTCAAGCTGCTCTAGAGGAGACTCAAAAGCAATTGGCAACGAAAACTGAAGAGTTGAGAAGACTTAATGAGAGGTTGGCCAAATTGAAAACCAACTTAGAATTGTCAGTTAACAAAAAGGAAAATTTGCAGACTCAGGTGAACATTTTATGAAAATATTTAATTTAACTGTCGTTAAAGTAACAATTTCAACGATGAAGTCGGTAATTTTGCTCGGCAGTATGACTTGTGCGTGGTTAAGTTAGATAGAGCGGAGAAGCTGATTAGTGGATTAGGAGGAGAAAAGGAAAGGTGGGGAGATGCAGCAGCCTCATTGCAGGCTTGGCACAATAACCTCCTTGGGGATATGTTGCTATCAGCTGGTGTGATCACCTACTTCGGTCCATTCACCACAAGGTTCAGAATGGACAGTCTAGTCGAATGGATTAATCTCATAAAAGTAAGTTTCTGGTTGAGGGAACTTAGATTAAATATGATGACATGTGCACGTCACATTATTTTAGGACTTGAAGTTGCCATTTTCTCCTGGTGAATATTCGTTAGCCAAATCGCTTGGAAATCCAGTTGAGATCCAATCTTGGAACATTGCTGGCCTTCCCAGAGATAATTTTTCTATTGACAATGCCATCATGGTGACCAACTCTCATAGATGGTATCTTTCAATTATCATTCAATCATCATGTCTAATGTCCGCCTAGTATGTTTAACCACGCTTGCTAAGGAACTTGTGCTGTGAATCAACATTTGTGATGATAAGTAACTGTGAAATTCTGCATTTCCTATTTTTTTCACTTATTTGTAATATCTGAATAATAAGTAAATTTAAGTCCCACTCAGTGTTTTAAATATGATATTCTACTTTATTTTTAACATGTTTTACCATTAATTGTCGACCCGTGCATGATTTTCTCTTACGTGCGTCTTCAAGGCCGCTCTTGATCGACCCGCAAGGCCAGGCCAACAGATGGATAAAAAACATGGAGAGGGACAACCAGCTCTTCATTTTGAAGCCTCTTAGCTCTGACTTTGCAAGAATCTTGGAATTGTGCATCTCTTTTGGAAAGCCATTGCTGCTTGAAAATATTGGTGAAGAATTGGACCCTTCATTGGATACCATGCTGCTAAAACAAACTTTCAAAATGGGTTTTTTTACTTTTTTGTTTTACAAATTTTTCTCATAGAAACTTCACTTTTGTTACTAGCTTAACTAGTTCAACCTTTGCTACAAATGTATAACAAATTAAATCTTTGTTACTAGCATAATTTAAAAAAAAGAAATTATTAGAAAATTAGTAGTAGAAAATTTGGTAGTTGAATCATTGCAGTTTGGAAATGAAGAAAGTCAGAATGAGCCTCCAAAGACTCAAAGACTATGTAGAGAGTTTTTAAATTAATTTAATATCTTTTAAAAATTGATTCATGGAGATAATCCTGCTTTCCAATGCAATGCTCCATTCATACCTCAAAGGTGACCACGTTCCACTAAAAGTGAATTAAAAGACCAGTTTGTTCTTGCGAACTTAAACCCTTCAGAAACTCTTTTTTCTGAAAGAGTACCTGGAAATGATTGGCATCAATCAAGTCAACATGTCAAAATAATGAATAAGAGAAACATCATTTAGACATTTCATTTTATTAAATAAACTTATCTTTGATATGTTTTGTTGATTACAAACATAAGATGCAAAGATTTGCTAAAAGGTTTTATCATATTAGGAAACAAATTTACAACTTAAGACACTTTCTGTATCAAATGTTCTATCCAAATTTTAGTTTGTAAAAATTAATTCAGAAGTGTTACTAAGAGTCAGGGTGTTTTTAAAGACTACCACTATATTGTTAAATCATTACTTACATTAATCATTTACATTGTTATATTGCACTATAATATTGGAGAATGGAGAATAATATTGCATAACATTGAATTGCATTAACATCACATTACCTTATATTATATACGTTAATATACCTTTGTTAAACACTTGATGCTTGAAACTACATTTTTTTCAGCCGGCATTGAAATGATTCAATTTGGAGACAAAGCAATTGAATACAATGATGGATTTAGATTCTACATAACAACAAAACTTCACAATCCTCATTTTCTTCCCGAGGTGTCCATCAAAGTTAATCTTTTGAATTTCATGATCACTGTGGAAGGACTGGAAGATCAGTTGTTGGGCATAGTAGTTGCCAAAGAAAGGTGGCTGGTGATTTATCCTTCTGTGTTTCAATGTGGAGTGAAATGTGAAAGGTTTTTTTGGACAATTGACCACAAAAATTAACCTTAAAATTGTGCAGGCCTGAGCTCGAAGATGAAAGACAAGCATTAATTCTTCTGACTGCCAACAACAGGAAGAAGCTGAAAGAAATTGAGGACACCATCTTATCAACTTTGTCAGTATCCCAAGGAAATATTCTTGAAGATGAAGATGCTAATGAAGTTCTGGAGTCCTCCAAAATCATGTCAAATGAGATTGCCAAGAAGCAACAGGTTTACATTTTTATAGGATAATAGAGTTGTTAAAAAATGTTTATAAACATTTTATAAAAGATTGCAGAAGTAACAGAGTCTAAACTGGAGGAGGCTCGGAAGGGCTACAAACCCATTGCTGCCTATTCTTCTGTGCTATTTTTTGCCATTAGTGACATTTCCAAGATTGATCCCATGTATCAATACTCTCTCAGCTGGTTCATCAACCTTTATCTTGCTTCCATTCAGGACAGGTTACATAAATGCTTATTGGAGTTCTAATTTGTTTATAAAAGTGTCAGTCAGAAGTGACATAAAATCATCTTTAAGATTATTTTTTTCAGCATGAAATCAAAGACCTTAGAAAGAAGATTGAGGAATTTATCTAATCATTTCACCTACAATTTGTTCTCAAATGTTTGTCGATCTCTTTTTGAGCAACATAAACTAGTTTTTTCTTTATATCTCACAGCTCAAATTGAGATGTAAGTTGTAATGCTATTCTTAGACATCACACGAACTATTGAACCAGTCTTGCATTCATTCAGATCAAAAGGTGATTTGAGTTTAGATGAATTTACTTTCTTTTTGACTGGCGGAGTTGGCTTCAAGACCGCCCTTCCGAATCCTGATGCTTCCTGGTTGTCTGACAAAAGTTGGGATGAGCTAAATCGTCTCTCTAGCCTACTTCCTGTTTTTGGCAGTATGATGTTAGCTTTCTTATGTCTTTCAATATCATCTTTATTTGAACAACTCTGCCTCTGATTTGATAATTAATTTGAATTTTAGGCTAGCAGTACATTTTTTTTATTTAATTGTAATTCCTCAGATGTTTACTTGGACTTATCATTTTAATGTCATCTTTAATCTCCACTGTAAGAATAAAACTGCTTTTTTAGTGATCACATAAGTCAGAATCTTGAAGATTGGCAAAATTTCTACAATGAGAAATCACCTCATGAGGCTGCTATCCCAGAGTTTACTGAGATGCTTCTCACTGATTTTCAGAAAATGATGGTCTTGAGATGCCTTAGACCTGACAAGGTATGATTCTGAAGAACAAGAAGTAATTTTATAACAGCCAACAAAATGTTTAAATTATTAAATTGATTTCATGAGTAGGTGAGGCTAGCTGTTATGAATTATGTGTCTGAGAAGATGGGCAAGAATTTTGTCGAACCGCCTCCCTTTGATCTGGCCAAATCCTTTGTTGATTCTAACAGCACGACCCCACTCATTTTCATCCTCTCACCAGGTGCAGATCCAACTATGGCTCTCCTGCAATTTGCAACTGATAAAGGATTTGGGAAGAAGCTAGAGTCCATTTCTCTTGGACAAGGACAGGTTAAGCTTTTACATGAAGTGATTTCGATATTTTCTGCATTCTGCATTTACGTGAAAACATTGATTGACATCTGTTTCAGTTACTGACATTTCAAAAAAAATATTATTTATTTGGCTGTTTTCTTAATTGTGAATCAGTGAATCATGATGGGATGCTAGAGTACAACAACTAACAACGTGCTCAGTAGACGTAAGAATTAGCAAAAAAACTAGCCGGCCAAGAGAAACATTGATCTAAAATCAATGTGAAAGTTATGCTCTGCATGATTTGATGAAGAGATAATTTTTTAAGCTGGATTTAAATATTGATTGGCAACTGTTTGTATTACATGACGCTTCTGCCAACAAAGCAATTGATCAAACTATATTTTGCTTCTTAGTTTTTAATGAATGGCAAGCAGGGTTCTCATGTTAATTGGCAGTGTCCACATTTTGTAGGGTCCTCTGGCAGCTAAAATGATCAACCAGGCTAAAGAGAATGGAACATGGGTATTGCTACAAAACTGTCACCTAGCAGTTTCATGGATGCCAATGCTTGAGAAGATTTGTGAAGAATTTGGCTCTGAAAGTATTCATGACAGTTTCAGACTATGGCTCACAAGCTATCCTTCAAACAAGGTTTTTTGTCATTGAATATCCTTCAAGGTATCTTAATTGATCATGGCATTGTATAATGACAGTTTCCAGTCACTGTCCTTCAAAATAGTATTAAGATGACAAATGAACCTCCCACCGGTTTGAGACAAAACCTGCTCCAATCCTACCTCAACGATCCCATTTCAAACCCCACATTTTTTGAGGGATGCCCCGGAAAAGATGTGGTGAATGATATTTGCATTTATTTGTTTAGTTAGTTAGTTAGTTATTAGTGGTTTTTCAACTTTTCCTACTAATTTTCAAACATTATTTATCATAAATTTATTGATTCAAGACACAATCTTTTTTTTGTCCCAATTTTTTTTATAAAAGGTTAAAGAAAAAATATAAACTGATTGACATTAAAACCCTTGCTGATATTTGTATTCAAGGCTTTTCATAAACTTCTCTTTGGCCTGTGTTTTTTCCATGCGTTGGTCCAAGAAAGAAGGAAGTTTGGTGCCCTTGGTTGGAATATATGTTATGGTTTTAATGAGTCTGACCTGAGAATCTCTGTTGGACAACTTCAGGTGATTTTTTGTAATTCAGATGTTTATAAAAAAAAAGATTTTGAGTCATTTAAATTCTGCAGTTATTTATTAATGAGAAAGAAGAAGTTCCTTATGAAGCAATTACTTATGTAACTGGAGAATGCAATTATGGAGGAAGGGTGACCGATAGTTGGGATCGAAGGTGTCTTCTGACCATTCTTGCAGACTTCTACAATTCGAAGCTGGTGTCGGACCCGAAATATATGTTCTCTCCGAGCGGTTACTATTACGCTCCTGCCATGAAGGGGGAGAATGACTATGAAAATTGCATTGAATTTATAAAGGTTTCACATCTTTATGTACAATTTCAATGCTTAGCATATAAATATATTTTCCTTTAATAACTAAGTTCCTAAATTTGTCTGAACTAGGAGTTGCCAGTAGTTCAGCAGCCAGAAGTGTTTGGATTGCATAGCAATGTGGACATTTCAAAAGATTTATTTGAGAATAGGCAGTTGTTTGACTCTGTCTTAATTGCTCTTGGTGGAAAGGAGGGGGGTCCAAGCAGCAAGTTTGATGAGTCACTCTTTGTCATAGCTGCTGATATACTGGAAAAAGTGCGTTTTACATTTATTGACATTGATTTGAACAAAACTTTCATGTTTGTGTTCAATCATTTTTTCAGCTTCCTCCTTCCTTTGACTTGGAAGTTGCTGAGGCAAATTATCCAGTAGTGTATGAAGAGTCCATGAATACAGTTCTTGTCCAAGAGATGAAAAGATTCAACAGGTAAGCAAGATTGTGAGCATTGAGTTTTCATAGCTTTATTTTACTTGTTGATGGAAGTGATGACAATTAAGCTTTTGACAAATTACAGTTTTAAATTGATTTCTTTTCCATTTAATAGGCTGACAGATGTCATTCAAGCATATCTCCTGCAACTTCAGAGAGCTATAAAAGGTCTTGAAGTCATGTCCAACCAGTTGGAAGAAGTTGGTCACAGCCTACTTTCTGGTAAGATTCCTCCTGAGTGGATGAAACGTTCCTACCCATCCCTAAAACCACTCAGCAGCTACATCTCAGATCTCGTTAAAAGGATCCAATTTTTCCAGGTTTGGTTTGCACACCTGAGATGCTTGGGAGTAATTAACCCTATGGAATATACATTGTATCAATATCAAAATGACTAAAACTAAAAATTCCCATTTCAGGCATGGTATCAGCAGAATGCTCCAAAAATATTCTGGATATCTGCTTTTTATTTCACTCAGGCATTTCTCACAGGAGTCATGCAAAACTTTGCAAGAAAATATTCAATTGCCATAGACCTTCTTGCATTTGATTTCTCAGTGAGTTGCTGTCATCAATTTAACTCAACTAAGTGACTGAATGAAGAGTATGATGTGCTGATAAAACATTAGAAGCAGAAGTCCTACAAGATTTGAATTATTTAAATCTTATTTATTTATGCAATGCCTTCCACAGGTGATAAAAGTTGATGACAAGATGCCTAAACCCAAAGATGGAGCTTATGTCAAAGGCCTATTTGTTGACGGAGCCAGATGGGACAGCGACGAGTGATTATTTCATTATTTGTGTTATGAGGATTCACTCAAATACTCTGGTATTTCTTTTATTTGTTGTAAGAGCGTGCCTTGAAGAGCAGCATCCAAAGATCTTGTATGACAAACTTCCTGTACTATATCTGATACCTAAGCTGAGAAGTGACATCATTATTGGGGTCTGTTTTTTGTGTGTTTTTTTTAAGAAAGGAACCCTAATTTGCCACAGAATAACAAACATAAACATTTGAGTTGAACTGTCCACAAGTACCATTAAATAATTAAATTGTAAATTTACGTTCACAGCCTGACAGGTATACCTGTCCAGTTTACAAGACAAGTGAAAGAAAAGGCACACTCTCAACTACAGGCCATTCCACAAATTTTGTTTTGGCCATACTTCTAACAACAAAGAAGCCAGTAGAACATTGGATCAAGAGAGGAGTGGCATTACTATGCCAATTGGATGATTGAAAAATCTAGCTTATTCATGGTTTAATTAATTCTTGGGTAATTGCCCACTTTTCTGTTCATGTTCAATCACTTAGCTGCAAATGGAATGAAATTTGGTAATTATTACTGTAACGCTGGGAAGTTAATATAACAGACGTAAAGCTTTTGAAAGGTGGCTTAAAAGCATAGGAGGGCACCAACATGTTGTGCATTGGTTTTTGATATAGGAGATGCTGTCCAGGAGAGATCACTTAAGAAATATTGTTGCAAGAATTTTCTTGAGCAATGAACTGAACAGTTTTTAAGCAAAAATCAGTTTTGATTGTAAGACCAGTCGACTATACCATACCATTTATAACAATATCATTCCAGAATTTTTATTGGAAAAAAATTTGAAAAACCGTTTTGGAGGCACTTTAGGCATGCAGAATGAAAGCAATTAAGGCCACCTTTAAAGCTAATCACACCTCAAATATTTTGGAAATCGCAAACCAGGTTCGCAAATGAGAAAATTTCATCATGAATTGTAATAAAGTCTATGGAAGGGTTGTTATTCTTAAACTTTAGCCAAAGAACTTGGTATTGCTTGTTGAGCAGATTTAGAAATACAAGCATCTCAGCCATTTGTGTGCGGATGGGTCCTGGATCTACGCTTGAACATGCCAATTCATCTTCAAGCAATTTGTCAAGCAGTCCATTGACACTGTCTATGATGGCGGGTTCCCTGAGTCTCGACCTGTCTGATGTTTAGGAGGAAAATCAAATAGGAATAACATTATTAACCAAATGGGTTGCTAAGGCAATTGGATTTTCACATTACTTGGATTTATGAGCAAAAGGGAAGAAATTAATGTAAGTTGGGTGTCTGTCAAATTAAGGCACTCGTAACATTTATAAAACTGGACAGAATTGAAAACAAACGCACTCTCTTCCTCATCTGGAAAATGAAGAAATCTTATTGTAAGGCTTATTAATGTGATAAAACTCGATACAGAGTTTCACTTAATGTTTACCCAATAAGGCCTTCAAAAAATTTACAAGTTGATGACTTTGGTTCAGAATTGTCGTCTCTTTCAGCGAATGCATGATGCTGCAAGTCCACATCATTGCAACTTTAAAGCATCCTTAGACAGAATAATTGAGCTAGGTTGTAGGGGCCTTCAACCATGAATGTTTTGTAATTACGGTTGTAATGTGCCAAAAACCTGATTTTACTAAAATGATTTGATCGTCTTCTAAAAGGTTTGAAAACCCAGGGAGATGTTTGGCAAACTCAATAACTTTCTCAATCATTTCACTCAGATGTTTCATTAAGCAGACCCAAAACTGATCATGTTTCTAAACAAAAATATTTAAATCAGGCTGATTAATTTATTTAATTTTGATTTTGTTCAAATAGAGTGATGACATCAGGAGTTATCCAAAAACTATAGGAATTGGGGATGGGTAAGAAATTTTTGAAGCGGAGTCTGAAAATGTGCACTTAAGGTGAGGTTTTTGTAAAGGGCAGAAAATGTCTTTTGGTAAAGTCTGAGGAGAGTCAAAGATTTGTTGCACTTTTCTAAGTAGTCAAAAATCAGTTTCTTAAAATCCATGGTGTCATTCAAAGATGGTCCCTGAGAGATTCAGAAAGTTTTGAAAAGTGTAAAATTAAAAAATGTTAAACATGAATATAGAACCTTATTAAGACTGACCATGTCACCAAATGTTCCATTCATACAGAGAAAAAGACTTTCAAGCTGATTTGTAAATTCTCCTTCCAATACCTTGTAAGTCAATTTGTGAGCTTTCATGCAAGATTCCAATAATTTATCTAATAAAAATCAAAAGGTATGTCTCTATGGGAGCATAATCACCCAACAACATTCAAATAATTGTGGAAACTTACTTTGTGCAGTTGTCATAAAATTGTCCTTGTTTCCACCATTCCTGTTTTGGAAACAAAAGTCAACATTGCAACTAAATCCTCAAATACATAATTAATAGATCTATTAAATGTGATGATAGCATCGACAGCTTTTTGCACACTAAGTTACCAACCTAATATTTCCTTGCCTGGGGGACACTTTAAATTTTTCATTTTTGGTACATGGCTTAAATGCATTATCTTCTGAAAAGCACCCTCCATTTTCAACCATGTATTTTTGCTTTTTCGGCATGCGGCCAAACTTCACAGCTGTCAGAAGCAATTTTAGAACAAATTCATTAATGATACTTAGTAACAATCGTGAGAATATCGAATCACCCTATTAACCTTCTTTGGACATTCCCAGAATGAGGCATTTTTTCAGTCTGCAATATTGGCATTTGTTTCTACTTGCTTTATCTACCACACAATCATTTCCTCCTGCGCATTGGTACCTTTCTAAGTTACTTTGACTGCGTCGGAAAAAACCCTTAAAATGAAATGACAAGAGAATGAAATGAGTTGTCATGATGGCAAATTGGGGTGAGGTATCACTAATTGACAAACGTACTCAGATTTGAGTCAGAATCTAGCGAACCAGCATTACAAACTTTTATATCGGCATCCACTAATCCACGCATTAGTAAGTTGCTTTTATTGTGTCAAAGATGCCTTACGAAATTACTTCTATCTGGAATATATGGCTAATAAAAGGTTGGCTAATTAGCCATAATTGTTGTGAAAAGCAGACATAATGGCATCAGTTACTCGCGATGGAAGTTATTTCCGCTTAATCGCCCTAACAAACATCTTACCTTGCATCCTTCACAAGTTATCAAGCCATAATGTACACCCGAGGACCTATCCCCACAAACTTTGCAAGGAACTTTCCTCATCCCATAAACTTTCGGAAAATAACAAATTAGTTTTGAGCTGAGAACAAATATTTTCGTATCTGGGGAACTACAAAACTGTAAAAGTTTAAAAAGCGAGAAGATAAAAGTGGTTAAATTAAAAAGGACAGAAAAAAATGTAGTTATTCAAATTTCTCTTCGGCAATGATAATAATGATAATGAATCATTATTAATGATGGACACATTCAACGAATCTAATGAGAAATGTGCTTGCTTTGGAATGCAAATGGGATGACATTTTCAAGCATTCAATTTACTGATGGTAAATAACTATATATTAAATTAAATTGATCTTCGCGATTAAACGTGTCATGTAACCATCATCCGAAAGCTGGCTCAAAATATTCAGGTACGGGTATAAAGGACAAAATGGGCCATCTATAAATTATGTCAACAAAATAGGGGGGGGGTGAAAAAGTTTGACGAGGGGGGAGGGGAGTTTAAGATTAATTGACGTCAATAGTGTTATTTTTTTATGATAAACAAATCTAAATTTTAACAGATGGATTTATAACATTACTGTTAGTCCTTCAGCTCAGTTGCTTGAACGGATTTGCCATAGTAGCCACTATGTTACTTCACTAGTAGGGCCGCAGTGAAAGGGCAAGTGCCCAAGGGCCCAGTAATTTTTAGGGGTCCGCCCGGGTTTTAGAATATTGAAATGTACAGTCATTTGTAAATTTTCATTTGTAAAGCGCCATAAGCGTGAGCGTCAGGGGCGCTTCGTCCAGAGTAGCGAATACTCTGGGGAAAAGATGGGTCTTGAGATTAGCTTTGAAGTGGCTGAACGAATCAGAGGCTCTGAGTTGTGTGGTAATCTATTCCATGCCCGAGGGGCGGAGAACTTGAAGGACTTTGCTTTAAACTTATTCCTTGGTCCTTGAAATGAGACTGTTGAGGAAGTTCGAAGAGTCCGACCTCAGACTCCTCGCATGTGAATGCGGGGAGAGAATGTTGGCTAGGTAGCGTGGTGTTCCTGTCATCAGATTCTTGTGTGCCAGCGAGGCTATTTTGAATTTTATTCTTTCAGGAAATGGAAGCCAATGGAGTGATTTAATTGCGTCAGCCGGTTCGACATCGCCTCCGATCACTAGACGAGCAGTTTTGTGTTGAGTCCTTTGTAGTTTTTGGAGGGAAGCAGAGGATAGCTGATGAAGCAGGGAGTCAGCCTTACAGTAGTCAAGCCTTGACAAAATGAGACAACGACAGAGAGCCGCAGTCACATCAATTGTAAGGAGGTAACTGATGTGACGTAAGGACCATGGTTGGTAGTTGCATGACCGAACTACTGTTGAGATGTGCTTGTCTGTGGAGAGGGTGACACCAAGAAGTTTTATATGCCCAGTCAGTGGTATGGTCGTGACGGCGAGGCCGACGGAAGTTAGGTCCAGTTTTTGGAGGGACTGGCGGGTGCCTAACATCATAGCCTCAAACTTAGAAGGATTCAGCTGCAACTGGTTTAACAGATGCCATTGCTGAATTTTCTGAATGCATCGGCCTTTTGTAGATAGGCCATGTTGATGAAGGAGACAGGTACCGCGAATGCTGGTGCCATCTGCATACAGACTGTAACTGTACCCAAAGTCACCAATAGGGGATGTGTAAGTCGTGAAGAGAATGGATCCAAGAACAGACCCTTTAAGGGACTCCAACATCTAGTGAGAAGAGATCAGTTGAACTCTCACCTAGTTTGATAAACTGTTTCCTGTCGATGAGGTACGATTCCAGCCATGAAAGTGCTGATTCTCTGATGGCGAATTTATCATCAAGGCGCCGGAGGAGGATGCCATGGTCGACGGTGTCACCCGTCATCAGCGCTACATTCATGATTTGAAGTCGGCATCATCCATCGATAATACCGCTGCATACCGTGTTTCCCCGAAAAGTAAGAACAGGTCCTATATTAACTGTTGCTCCAAAAAAAGCGATAGGGCTTAATTTCTGGGGTATCTTATATTTTCATGTAAACACTATGCCGGCATCTATTAAAAAATTATGTTAAAAGAGGCTAGTACTGGTTTTAATCCGACACCTGTGCTCTGATTGGTCGTCTCTTCGTGCACCCGCTTAGGTTTTTACGGGCATTTTTAAGGTAATTGTAATTTATATTACCGGTACTACTTTGAATTAATATTAGTTCAATGCATCAGCGCCTTGCAACCAAACTTACGGCTCGCGTCAAATGCCCGCTGACTATCCTAAGGCTTATTTTTGAGGTAGGGCTGATATCAAGAGTACCTTGAAAAATCATGTTAGGCCGGCTTATTTTCGGGAAGTCACGGTACCACACCTCCATCATGGTCTATGGTCAGCACCTCTAGCAAAATACGCTTCACACATTCTCATGGCAAACCAATCCAGATAAAATCAATCACGTCATAAAGCCACTAAATACCATTATAAAACTGAAAGCTAAATTCACTGGCATCCCAAACTGTGATTGCATTTGCTTAGCATTAACATGTAAACTTGCAACTTCAAAGATTTAAGAAAACCCAAAACAACAGGTCTAAGAAAGTTAATTGACTAAAATCCAGATTGATTCCAATTCTAAAGCCAACAATAAAAGTAAAAACATATAGTATTAATAATATCCAGGCAGAATTATTAAAAAAATAAACTTCCACTTAAGCCAAAGCAATCAACGAGATTGCCTTCATAAGTTTGTGTTATAAGATGTTTATCAGCTCTGCATTTTATAGAGCTCCTTATCCAACTTGAATATCAGTACATTCAGTGACCAATTTTGAGCCATCCCAATAAGTCTTGAACTGCTCAGGTACTGGAAACTCCCTCTGAAATGACAAATAAGCAAAGTTTTAAAATATACATTCACTGACCAATTGGAAGATTGACACTAACAAATTCATTCTGTGCATCAGGCAACAAAATGTTCATTTCAGATGACTTGGCAGACACAATTTGGGCCGATGTGGATTCTTTGCTTAAGTACACCATGCATCCATCAGTTTTGTCGATGTTTATTATAGGCACCTTTCCAAGAACCTTGTAATGAAAAGAAACTGTTACAGCTTATCCCCACTTTGGCATTTGATTATTTATATACAATGCACATAAATATACATAAGTTATATTGCATTAATTGGAATTGCTCACTCCTCAAAAAAACGTATTCCATCAATAATTAATAATTATCTTATTCATGATATTAACATTGCCTAATAATTCAGAAGACATAGAAAATTGGCCTGTACAAATAAATGCATTTTGACAAATTGGAAAAAGCTGAGATTTTCAGTAACATGAAATAAATAGAATAAAAGTCCTGCTTCAGTAACAAGACATAATTTGTCACTTGTATTACCTGAGCTTTGACACTTTGACAGTTAACAAAATCCAAGGAAGATATTGATTCTTCAAAGACAAGTCCTGTTTTCTTACAGTTGTCTGACAATTAAAATAAATAATAATTAAGAGCACAACAATTAAAATTGAAAACATAGCAGATAATCGACACGAGTGCAGGTTGGCCGAATTAGTTGCATTTCTGCATGCGGTCGTAATGGCAACAATCTTAATGTGTCTCATTTGCAACCCACCCTGCACTGCCAGGGAGCACCCTTGGTAGGGATGCTATGTACACACATAGCCTTCACATCCTGTTTGGATGCATAAGGCACTCAAAAGATCAGATAAAATGCAAATAAAAGCATCCCAAACAATTGGCAGAATCTTGGGCTTAAATTATTGAGCTGCCAACTTCAGTCAGAAGAACTTCATGGTTAACATGAGCATAAGTAACAATCAATCATTGAAAGTGTTTAGTTCTACAAGAAGAAAGTTTGGCAAAATTAAGCAAATATTTTGCCTACCCATGGTAATAGCATTGACCTTTCCTTTTATAGTTATGGTGCAGTTGTCACACTTGTAAATGTAGACTGTTTGCTTGAGTTCCGTGTCCGAAATGACAATGTTCTGATTGTTTGAATGAAACTCCTGCAAAACACACACATCATAAGATTAATATTAAATCAGATCAGTATGGATGAAAGTATCATGTAAACTGGCTACCCACAACAATCCATTTCTTGCCTTCAAGTTCTAACTTTGGAGGCTTTTTCACCTCTGACTTTGCACCACTTCCAGGCTTGTGAGCAATTTCAGGTTTTCCACCAGTGCCAGGCTTAGAGCCAGCCTTGAACGGAAGAGGGGTGTTAAAGCGCAGTGCTGGATTCTTGTGAGTCTTCATGTCATCGCTGACCTTCTTCAGTGCTGAAGAAGTTTAATACAAATCGTTTCCTTGCTAAGAAATTTAATTTAGCAAAATTGAAAGTTTAACGACTGAAACAATACCATTATGGAAAAAAAATAAAGCCTCCTTTTGCTAAACTTTCTAAGATAAATCAAACCAGACAAACCCTATAATATTATGAACAATTCAGCAACTTAAATCTTTGAAATCAACCAACACTTAGTGATATCCTCTCCTTTGTTAAGGTCTGAGAAGAGCTGAGCACGAACGTCATCAGAAGAATCATCCGAATGAGAGGGTAGAGGGGCTGCCATTGGAGGCACAGGAGGAGGTGGGGGACCTGGGGGTGGAGGAGCAGCTGACCCCTGCCTGAAGGATGAAGGATCACCACCCTATTTTAGGAAATAAACTAATTCAGATCACATAAATAGCATATAAAAAAAATTATATATATATATATATATATATAAATTACGTAAACCAAGGATAAAAACAGTTTCAACAATTAAGCATTACATGATACCTGTTTGTTCCATGAAACTCCAGTGGTGTGGTGCTGCTTGACATAACTTTGCAGCTCTCCAAGAACTTGCAACCAAGCTTTCACCCAATCGACATGAGTTGCATCTCTGTTTGCAGAACATCATTCTGACTAGTTTAACTTAGAAATAATTCAAACATAAAAATTGTTTGTAATTCTAATTAACATTTATATTTGCTTAAATTAAAGGTTCTTGTACAATTACCAACATTCTTGGCAACAAGATTCCATCATTTCAAACCAAACCATCTAAGTTGACAAGTCAACTAGTAACAGACTCCAGGCATTTTAATAAAGTTCAAATATGCACAAATCACAAGCAAACATTTTTACAATAAAAATACTATGGTTAATCACTTCTCTTTGAATTCCTTGAGGATCCTGTTAGTGTAAAACTGTCCTGCATCAGTCATCTCCTTGATGTATGGAGCTGGTGTTGGAGACTAAATTGAGCATTCATTACTATTATTATTTATAAAGGTATAATTACATGGAATTTATAGCCAAGTAATTCCTCACCACAGATATCCAACCGAGAGCTGGAATAGACTCAGCTATAGCAGACAGATGGTTAACAAATTTGCTGGTCCTGTGCTTATCTTTGAAGTCCTGAAAGATATAACTATCCTAACTTCACAACATAAATTTTGTTCTTCACATATATTACAAAACCTGGTCAAATCAATAACATCCTAACTCATTTAAAAATGGGTTTCAATTTATTCAAGTAACAATGTCATGAGGTATAAATTAAATTTTCAAAATCACTTAAAGTTTCTGAATCACTACAATTCTCTTAAGGAATTTTGATACCACTAAGAAGATAACAAACTTGAATGAGGCAGATTTTTTCAGCAGTTTTCTTGAAATAATTTGGCAAAGCATCTTGTGATGGCTGCTTACAGCTTGCAGCTAAAACCAGAAATTCATGTTGGGCTGCAAAAGCTGACTTCACAAGTTGAGCCTGAAACAACAAAAAACCAAATGGCATCAATTGAATGATCTCTAGATATTTAAAATAAGTTATTTTATTTTTGTCTTATTTTTTAGCTTTATTTTTTAACTAAATTTTTTTTAAACTTTTAATGGCACTCTTTAAAACTTTATTGATAAAATGCTTAATTAACTAAGTTTCATACCTGTTCAGCAACATCACCCCCAATCTTGTCACTAAGCTGGATAAATTTGATGACAAAATTCTTGGAAATATCATCAAAGACTTCAACGTATGGCAACATTGTTGCTGTTAAACAAATGGAAATGCATGAAAAAAAGGTTTGCTTGGAACAAATCATTTGCAAGAAAACCTGTGCAAGGTGACGAAAAAGTTTCACTGGAAGGTTTATTTAGAGCGATTTGTTCGAGTTTAGCTGTGACGACCTCCAAACGCGAAACCAATAATTCCATATCTACTGAAACATCAAAATATGAATAACAATTTCTATATTTGTTTGTCATGCTTATTAACTCACGCTTAATTGCCAGGCAATTCAAACATACAATGAAAGGGAGTATCAAAAACCAACTGATATCCTTTACCAACTCTTCCGGGAACTTGACTCTAGCCCTACTTCCGCACTTCACGTCCCACACGACGATTGCAAGAGCAGCATACAGTAAGCTTTGTTTAAAAGAACATCTTTAGATATTTGGTTCATTTGTAGTGAGCCGCATGAACAGTTTTACGGAAATTAATAATTAAAAAAATATTATAGTATCATAAAGTCAGTAAACATGTCTCATTTCAAAAATACATTTAACCGAGAGTATTAATAGTAATGAAGAGGGTTTAACATAGGCAATGTAAATTATAAGATTGAATTTAAAAAAATTAAAACTGCCTTAAATTTTATAACAAATTTAAGTTCTATTTCTTTTGAGCACTTTAAGAAAAAGTTGTTCATCTCAGCGGCTATAGGTAACCAACGAAGATTTTGTTTCTCAGATTGAAATTGAGTTAAAATTTTGTTTCCAGCATTTGCCGATAAGACGACACATGACAGCGCTATAGCTGTGTTGAGTATTTGTTCCGAATAAGAGTATCCGCATATATAGAGTTCGGCAGTTCTTCCGAGTTTAGATTAGGAATGGCTCCAATTGATTTAAAAAAGAATCAAAATGAAATTTTAAAAATACACAGAGAGGTTTCTGATCCCAAAAGCAGTACCAATTGGTAAATTACAAAGTCATATAACTTCCGGGTTTGAAATACTTATTTATTTGTGATTAATAGTAATTATTTTTTAAACGAATAGGGCACTTTTTGGATACGAAGGGAAGTCAGGTACTTTAGAGGCGATCTCTAAAGGAGGCAAGTTATTTTTGTGGCTTTAGTTTTGCAATGTATATTTAATGAAGTCTCTCTTTAGATGGGGGAGTTGAGGAATTCCTACAGGAATTAAATTCAGGAAGAATTATGTATGGCTATTTGAAAGTTATTGATCCAAATTCTAATTTGCCAAAATTTGTTTTTGTGAACTGGGTAAATATTGTATTTATTATTTTTTTTAATGTTTGCTGGAACATAAGCTGTGCATAACATTTTCAATTTTGTAGCAAGGTGAAGGTGTTCCAGAAATTGTGAAAGGAAGTTGTGCTAGCCATTTGAGAGAAGTTTCCAATTTACTGAAGGTCACATTTTCAGGAAGTGTTAACATTAACAATTGTCATAATTTTTTCCATTGTTCGCTTGTAGGGTGCTCATGTATCCATCAATGCAAGGAATGAAGATGACATTGATGAAGAAACAATAAAATCTAAGGTTTCCAGGTCATCAGGAGCCAACTACAGTGTCCACAAAGAGCAAAAGAAAGACTTTCAACCATCTGGACCTGTTGTAAGTAACCTAATTTTGATTGGTTTGCATTCATATAATTAATGAATGGTGACTGTTTCAGGGATCAGTGTATGAAAAAACAAAACCTCAGATTGAATTGAAACCAGTCCTTAGAGAAAAATTCTGGGAAGATGCAGCAGTTAGAAAGTTTTGATTATCTGGCAATGCATATCTGTTTATTGCAAATAGCCTTTGTTCATGAATAGAGAGAAGAGCAGAATAGAAAAGAAATGGAAAGAAAGAGGCTAGCTACTGAAAGAGAGAAATTAGACAAGGAATTTAAAGAAAGAGAAGTCAGTTTTTAGATTAAATAAAGTGAAACTTTATTTTCTGTAACAGAAATTAAAACTTACTTTTAGGTTCAAGATGCAAGAAAGAGAGAGGAAAGAGAAAATATCAGATTGAAACAGGCCAAAGAAATAAAATCTGCCGATCGGCAGGCAGACGCTCGTCCCAAGCAAGATAAATCGACATGGGTTTGCATTAGCATGGCATAATCTACTTTACTTTGTAAATTCTGGTCATGTCTTGACTGTTCTTAGGAAAGAGAACAAGAACAGGCAAAGAGAGATGAAGAGGAGAGAGCAAAACGAAGTGATCAACTCGGAAAGGATAGGACTCAGGTGAACTAAGTAGCTGATTAACATAAGCAGTTGTTGAAATTCTGGAATCTTTCTTTATTAATTTAATAGGAAGCTCAGAACTTAATTGCTTCAGCAACATCTCAGGCGAGATCAGTTTTCATGCAGAAACCCACTTCACAATTTGATAGGCCAAAAGAGCCTGCCCCTCCAAGGTAATGACTGCCAACAATTTATAAAGAGCATTAAATGTTGAACTTAAGCTTCATGTTTGCATTCATACTTAGGAAGCTGAAAGCAGCCTTCCATGATTCAGAGGAAAAAATGCCCCCTCAAATTGCCATATGCCCTCCCAAGATTCCTGAGCCTGTTCCAACTTCCAACTCTGAAGACGACTTATATGATGACGGCCAGGCTGTGCAAGCTAGTCTAAACAGTAACACGGACGAGGTTTACGATGATGGCAGCACCTTCCAAGGAGATGCACAAGGGAATGTGGAAGGAACCTATGATGAGTTCTATGATGACGTGTCTTCACATCCAAAGTCAAACATTCCCATCATTACTGAAGGCCTTCCTAAAAGAGTGGAGTCAGACAATGAAGGTCAGAACATGTTTTGTAAAAATAGTGAATCTTATATCATTTGTCAATATTTTGGTATTTAGAAACCTATGATAGCGTAGAACCAGAGTCTGGCGAGGCAATTTATGATGATGCTGAGACCTTTGCTAAGGCTGAAGGAGTCTGTGCTCTTGCACTTTATGACTATCAAGCTGGTGAGAGTGCAAGCTTAATCCTTGAAAGATAACTTAATGTTCATAAGACACTTTGTTTGCAGCTGAGGAGAATGAGATAACATTTGATCCTGGAGATAGGATAACGGACATCGACATGATAGATGATGGGTGGTGGATTGGAACCGACAAGGAAGGCAAAAGGGGCATGTTCCCCTCTAACTATGTTGAACTAATCAATTGACTTTCAAATCATTTGCTTTATTTACATTTATCCATTTCAACTTGTTATTCCATGGAGAAGGAATGAAACAATTAAATTACAGTGCTGTCATCTCTTGACAAAGTTTTTATGATAGTCATCTTTTGACCTTTGGATTGTGTGTCTGCTCCTCTTGACTCTATCCTCAATATTGCTTTTTGAGGTCATATTCACAATCATGGGCCTGAAAAAAATAAAATTCAAAAATAGAACTTTAATCAAAATACGCAATAATAAACAATGTTTGCACAGGAAACGCACTCCAAAAAAGATTTGTTTGAATGGGTTGTATCTTCTGACACCTCATCCTCCTCTCGATGTCGTTTGACTTTCTGTTGTCTCTCTAGATCTCTCTCCTTGGCATTAGACATCATTTGCCTTCTCATTTCCTCCTTTTCATGATCTGTCAGCTTCCTTCTTTTTGGTAATTCCTGAACAGGCTTCTTTGCACTGATATTGCTGTAATCAACTTGTTTGTGCTCGTAGGAGTTTCTGTGGGATTTGACCTAGACAATTAAATTTCCTGAGCTACATGACTAAGCAAGGAATTCATGTTCCTAAGGAGCACAGAGATTGAATACATCATTCAGCGACATCCTGACTAACCTCAAGTCCAAACTTGCTTGACTTTCTAGGTTGATCTTCATCATCTGAGTGATGGTGAGAAGTGATTCTTTTGTCTTCAGTTCCTTTGTGGGATTTATCTTTCTCTCTGCCCATCTGTTGTTCTCTATGTCTGCCATGGCATGGCTGATGCTTATCATCAAGTTTACTTACGTTCTCCTTTTTCATTAGTTCTGTTGTGCCTTCCTTCATTTTTTTTTATTTCCAGATATTTCTTCAGGAGTTCTTTTGTCTCCTCGTCACTTGAGCTACTCGAATCTCTCTTTGATCTTTTATTCTTTTTTGATTTTTTTGATTCTCTTTTATCCTTGCTTTCTTTTTCTATCTTTAATAAAGAGCAATAAAATCATTAAAAATAAGTGTATAACTTAGAAGAATAATGTTAAAGTTGAGTTATGTTAACTCACAATTGCTTTTAACTTTTGCATCTTCAGTGGATTCTCAAGGACTCTCCTTTTTGCCTCCATCTCTTTTTGTCTGACATAGGGGTATTTTGTTGTTAAGAATCTCAATTAATTGACAAAGTGTTTTCTAAAATGTGCACTTTTTATTATTTAATTAAGATATGTATGAAAATATGACATGAGAACAACTGCAATAAAAAGCATGCTGCAAATTCCAGAAAATGTTTGTGTAGTAAATCAGAACATTGAAGGAAAAATAATTACCTGATGATATACAAGGGATCCTCCTTCATTTTGACCTGCATATCCAGCTGTGACCTTCTTGCGATCACCTCAGTAAAGAGTGCCCCAGGTGCATCGGGAGAAGTAGCTAAAAAGCATGCATCACTCTAGTTTATATGTGCTAAGGTATTTAGCATGGTAAGGAGCAATTGCTGAGAATGAATAATTCAAAACTTATGCAACAAAAACAGCTGTCAAAGCAAAAAATGGCTGCGCATTCTCATACTTGAAAGCAAAAAATTATTTTTGTGACTATAATGAAGTATTTATTTATTAGACATGTAAAATGGCAAAATGCATGTAAAAATATTCCAAACCTGGTTGTTCAAATGTAGCGTCAGTAAATGTTTTGTCAACTTTACGGCCTAAAAGGTAATCTTCGTTGTCTACATTATGTTCTTTATACATCCATTCAATTTTATCGTCATTCCTAAACGAGTAACAGTTTTATTTAACTATCAATTAATTCTAAACATGTGTAATACCTACCCAGATTTCTTTTCTTGGAATAGCTGAATTAATTTCCGCCTCTCGTCGCTATCCATTTCTTTAAATTTTCGCAAAACTTCTTTATCCATAATTGCTATATATACCGAGCGATATCTAATAAGTATTTCCAAATTAAATTATCTTTCGATTTCTGTCTTCCGGCAGAAGTAGGACAATTATCGACCAAGTCTCAAAAAATCGTAAATATAAACAACGAATATTAAGTGTAAATATTTGCTTTATAGAGCAAATGATTATTTAATCATTAATATCAAAAAGAAAAATTATATTAACAAAATTAATGCTTAAAAATTAATTACTCTAAAATCAAATTATAAACTTTATTATAAATTAAAGAGGCATAGATGGGAGTCGACAACGTGTATTAACCTAGATTTCAATGTAGTGTAGTCAAACCATCTTTAACCAAATATACAATATGTGATTATTTTCGAAACGGAAATGATTGGAAACGGACGTTATTTGGGGAGGCAACACTCTAACCTTGGAAGAGTGAAATGACATCCCTGCAGCACCGGATTTATCCGGGAGACCCAAGTGCATTTTGATGGTGGAGGCCCACAGGACATTGCGCTGGTTCCGTCCGATGGCTAGTTTCCATGGCCGAGTAGCAATTGCCCTAGAGTTAAAGGGGAAGAACAAAAGCAGACACCAATACAGAAATGCGTTCAGGGATGTTTCCGAATGTCTGAACAGCTATTGGCTTCTTAACGGTATGGGAACTGGAACCTATGGATCAATTTGAAAAGAAATCTTTCCAGGGAGCTTGCCGTATCTGCAAACTTGTCTGTCCATTTACTGTTATTCTTATCGGCTCTTAGCGAACAGATGACATCTACATTGACTCGGAGCAAATCAAATTCTTTACAGTTTTCAACATCCAGCAATGCTTGCTTGTACTCATAAGTGCTTGTGACATAAAACTTGATGCATCCTTTCTGCTTTGTTCGAGGGTTGATGACTGGAAGAGTCATAGTGCCACGAACTTTCAGCTCTGTGCCATAGAACATATAGAATGCGGTATTGGCGGGTTGAACTGGAACGTTGAGGTGTTACACGATGCTAGATGGTACCAGATTGATATTCACTCCGCTATCCAGCATAAATTATACTTCCTCTCCAGTAACTAACAGCTTGGACAACCATCTGCAAGATTGTTGTGATTTTGTTTCCAGGAGTTGGTCATCGGGTTCTATGTGATGGACTGGCTTGCTGCGGCACACTGCTACAAAGTGGTTTGCCTTTCACAGCTTTGGCAAGTCTTTCCGAAAGCGGGACATGCTCTCCGGTCTGCTTGGTGTTACTGTCCACAACACCGGCAGGTTTTCGACTGTGTAGTTGTTCTTGTGGTCTTATCTCAATGTCGACTAACTGGTGACCTTCTGATTTTAGATGTTGATTTCTGCTCATCATCAATGCCTGGAATGACTCAAGATTGAGATACTGCTGACTCGGCTGCAAGGCAGATGTCGATTGCTGTCTTGAGGTCGAGCTTTCGAGTTTGAAGTAATCGTCGTCCAGCACTGTCGTCGGTGATTAGGAAGACAATTTGATCACAGACGGCTGAGTCCTGGAAATCTCCATATTCGCATGTCTTGACGAGTGTTTTGTGTGCCATCAGAAAAAGACTCAAAAGGCTCGGCTGGTTCCTGTTTCTTCTGATGGAATATAATGCGTTCGTACACTTCGTTGACTTCTCCAACAAAGTACCTTTCCAAGGCAGTCATGACTTTCGTGATGTCGTGAGTATTTCTCTGGGAGGTCAAACGAAGCAAAATGGCGTAATGCCGCTTGAATCATCGCTATTCGAATGTAGAATCTCCTGTTACTCTGGAACCACTTCTCCTTAACTTCTTATTTATTAGCCTTCAGAATCTAAGGCAATCTTAAATTCTTCCACCGCTTTGGACTCCAATGTTTAGGTCCTAAGTTTGTTCCAGCTGTCAACAACCCTAGCTCTAAAGAATCTACTACCAAAGCTCCCTGCTGGTTTCTTAAACAGTCTGTATTGATGTCCCCTTGTTTTTGCATCTCTAGCTACCTTAAAGAACTTTCCTGGATCCATATCTACTTTGCTCTTTGATATCTTTGTGATTATTTTGTATGTTTTTATGAGGTCCTAGTGCACCTCTTTTCTAATGTAGTCATTCTTGTCCTTTTTAACCACTCCTCATAGCTCAGATCTCTAAATCTAATATCTTCTGACACCATGTAACTTTTATTGTCTAACGTCAAAACATAAGCAAATAAAAAAAACAGCTTTGACCATGCCCAAAGCAAAACAAAAAAGGTCATGATAGTAAAATTTTAATATTTTTAAACCCGGGCGGGCCCCTTATCGCTTTTCCCTGCCCCCTCTCGGCGTCCCTCGGTGGAGGCCCTTGCAGTGGTACATCCCGACCATGCCTAAATCCAGGGCTGCGTCCTGGTTGGAAAACATAATAACTTAAGGCTTTATCATATATAATTTGACACAAATTATTATTAAAATTATACAAATTATTAGGAGTAACACTTCCCTTAGAATTATGAGTGAATATATAGATTTATTAACAATGTTATTCGCTAAATTATAACTTTATGATACTTTTATAATAAAAGGCTATGCCATCCCGGTTATGGTGATGATGAAATATTCGAAAAAGGTTCTTGAATGAATGTCGAAGTCTTTTGTCGCCTTTTAAACTCCCTCCAAGACTCAGAGTTATTGAAGGACTGTTTTTATTCTAATTATTTAATTATTGCCTTCGTTTCGTCTCCTCTCGTGACCCTATTTCACAAATTCGTGGCGTGACAATGTAACTCCCGAATCAAAAAGCGGAAACACGACTGGAGTGAAAAATGATAACATGCCCTGTGTGATTTTAAAATGTAACCAGAATAAAAGCAAGACACTTTTTAGAAAACACACATCTAATCTGACACCTACATCTCTTAAGGTCATTTCTAGATTCATGATCACGAAATAGATTGCCACAAAATAGAAATATGTTTTTGAGGGTCTTTTAAACATTTTTGTTATTCTGCTATTTGTTTCCGAATTTAAGAGGTTTGCGTACTTTGAAATGAAGTGAACTCTGAAATATATAATTTAAAAATTAAACTTATTTTAAAAATATTTTTGTTTATTTATATAAATTTATTTAAATGTTATTTAACAAAAATAAAAGCAAATATACAAAGATGTTTTTGGTGAAAATTCAACCAATGAGTAGCTTGACCTAACGCGCACTACATTTATAGCTTCCAATAGTATTTCGAGAGCGGTTTGGATCGTTGGCACGGAATTTAAACTTTTGTTTTAAAATTTTGTGGACGAGACTTGTTTTCCATCAAAATGACGACGGTATGATATGTAAATGCCATTCGCGCTGAATTCAAGTTGAATTTTTGTAAAATAAGTTTTTTCACAAGATGAACCATGTTATGAAATCTGGGAAGTGGTTCATCTTGCCGGATAGGGATATATTTGCTTTAGTGTTTAATTTCAGTGAGGTTTTCAGTGCCCTATAAATATTGCGAGAGGCTATTGTTCACTGTACTAGGAGTCTTGTTAAGCCATAGTTTACGTGCGAAACCTGAATGTTTCGTTTATATCCCAGTATTTTTGAAATTGTTGCTGGACTATCTAAACAAAGCTACTCAGATACAGCTTTTCAGAATTAAATTCTTTTAATTACAGATTGCACCTGTTGTTGGTCAGAATAATCAGGGAAGAATAAGGGACAAACTTGTCAAAAACACAAGAAACTTGCAAAGGGCTGCTTTGGGTAATATTTCAAATGCAAATGCTACAAACCAAGATAAGCCAAAGGTATAAATACTGCAATAAACAATTGATTTAGTGATTTATCTAATGCTTCACATTTTCTCAGATTAAAAAAGCACCAGGAAAGGAATTGAAAGCAGTTGAGAAAGAAGAGGTTGTTGAATTAATTGAAGAAGTTGTGGTGGAGGATGAGGTGATTGAGGATAATGAGGTTGAACAAGTCACCAATAACTTGAATGACATGAGAATCCAGCTTGGGGTGCGTTGGCATGTTCTGGTTTTCATGCAAATATACTAAGATAATGACATGATGAATTTTAATAAATTTCCAGGGCATAGGTATTATTAACATTGACAAAGATGACTTGGAAAGCCCACAGCTCATGGCTGAATATGTCAAAGACATTTATGAGTACTTGAGGTGTCTTGAAGGGTCATATGCAATCAGACCTGGTGTTTTCTCTCAAAATTCTGATGTCACTGGCAAAATGAGGGCTATCTTGGTTGATTGGCTTGTTTCAGTTCATCAGAAGTTCCAACTGCTTCAGGAAACTCTCTTCTTGGCAGTTTCTATACTTGACAGATATTTACAGGTCAGAGATGTAACAAATACATTCAGGAAATGAGGCTATTTAACTAAATGAATTTCTTTATCTGTCTGCTTGGATTGTTTCTTTGCAGGATAACCACATTCCAAGGCAGAACCTTCAACTTGCCGGAGTGACATCACTGTGGATTGCTGCAAAGTATGAGGAGATGTACTCACCTGAACTTGCAGATTTTGTCTACATTACTGACAATGCATACAAAGCTTATGAATTGAGGCACATGGAATGCATCATGCTCAGGGCTTTAGATTTTCGTCTGGGTGGGCCTCTTCCCATACATTTTCTTCGACGCTTTTCTAAGGCAGGACAGGTAGAATGGCTTGGTCACTAGCACACCTGAAGAGGATGTTTTGATTTGATTTTGTTTCAGGTTTCTGGAGAAGTTCACATGCTTGCTAAATACATCATCGAGCTGGCGTTGATGGAGCCAGACATGGTTCATTATCTGCCTTCGAAGTTGTCTGCAGCCGCTCTCCTGATCTCCATGCGCATCCAGGAAAACTCACCTTGGGTATTTTATTGACCTTTAGGCTCCCAATAAATTTTGAATTGACCAAATTGGCTACTATTTCAGTCACACATATTGGAGCATTACAGCAGGTACAGTGAGTCAGACCTGAGGGAGGTTCTCCACAAGCTTGCTATTCTCATCACTCAGTCTGCTCACCCGAACAAGCTGACGGCAATAAAGAACAAGTACTCTTCTTCAAAGTACTTCAGGATCAGCAGATCGGAAAGGCCGGCCACTTCGCCGTACGTGTTGTCCCTCCTTGGAAACTGACTCAAGCCTGAAGCTCCCATGATTTTATACTGACAGTTTTTAGATATTTTGCCCAAAAGGAAACAAGCTTAAACTTTGGGATATTTTGATCTTATTGATTTAGTTCTTTTTAGATGTCTCCATTGATACTTCTATTGCAGTGAACGATTATTTGACATTTGAACCGGCATGTAATTCCTCGTGAGTTGAACAATTTTCGCCCTGATTGTTGTGTCTTAACATGTTCGGTGTTTAATAAAAGAAGGTACATTTCCAGTAAACAAAACATTTATTAAAGAGCCTTAGTTGCACTTATTGGCAGTCAAGACAAGTAACAAATGTACAAGGCAGCAATTATCACCGGTGGTCAGTTTGCAGCAAAATGGCCGAGCTGTTCAAGACGATGCAATTTGGTGGTGTCTTGGTTGTGTTGCATTGACATAATCTGGGGTGATGACTGAAACATTGGTCTCGCCTGAGGGATATCTGGTCATGGGTTGCGACAACACGTAATCATCCTGCATGGTTCTTGTTGAAGGTATGGCCAGGGGCATTGGCAGACCCCGATGATTGTAGGTGGTTGGTTCTAGTTGCTGCTTTGGTTTGGCAACATTGTTAATTAATGCAGTTTCATCATGGGGATCTTCATTTGAAGGCATGCTTTCAAGAGGAATGAATGAGATGGTAGTGTCGTCATGGTCGTGTGGCATGGAATTAATACTTGTAGTGAAATAAAAGGATTCCTTCAAGAAATCCTCTGTCAGGTGGGGTCTGAGATGGAGCAGTATGTCTGCAAAGGACACTCGTGCTTTTGGATCTCTCCTCCAAGAGTCGGTCATGAGGTCTGCTCTGTAATTTAAAACATTAAAAATATAACATAAAAAATTAAACATAAAAAATTTAAATGTTCAGTTTAAAGATTTTTGTGACAAAGTGTGACTTACAAAATGGGATGACATCCTTCAGGTTGGTTAAGGCACCCCCCATTCACAATATATTGACAGACTTGCTCATTGGTTAGACCCATGTAAGGCTGATTTCCAAGAGTTACAATTTCCCATAACACAACTCCATAAGACCTGAAATAGTTGTTGATGCAATGTTGAAGCAATAATAATTATAAGCATCCAGACTACCAACCAAACATCTGATTTATGGTCAAAATAACCATCCTCGATTGATTCTTTTGGCATCCATCTTACAGGTAGCATTCCAACACTGCCTTTTCTGTAGTAGTCAGTTATGTATATGTCCCTTGTCATTCCAAAGTCTGTAAATTTCACAACATTGCTGATACAATCCCAATTCTGAATTAGGTTATTTGCAAATATCCAAAATGATTTAAATGCGTAACCTGCAATTTTGACGACCATATCTTCTGACACGAGACAATTCCTCGATGCCAAGTCCCTGTGCACATAATTCTTTGATTCTAGGAATGCCATGCCGTCAGCTATTTCGGCTGCCATCTTTAGCATATCCCTCAGAGTTGGTTGGCTCCTCATCCCATTGCCCTTACAATATGCCATTAACAAGGTAATTAAATAGCAAATTAAACATGGTTATTATAAATAATCCAATCTTGCGATTATAAATTTTGTGAATAAATGTTTATATGATTACTTACATGTGAGTCATTTCTACATGATCTGAGAAAGTCTCTGAGGTCTCCATTGGACATCAGTTCCATGATGACATAAGGAGGTCTCCCTTGAGACACCACTCCATAGAGCTTTACAACATGGTTGCAACCATTTTTGAATACTCTGTCACAAAATCAATTTAAAAAATCATGCAACAGCTCGTTACAAACACAATGTGAATTTAACAAGAGAGTTACTTCATTCGAGACGCCTCATTCAAGAAACAAATCACGTCACGTGTAGTTGCCGTGCTGTGAGTCATCTAACAATGACATTAATAAGAATTGTAGCAGAAAGAACTCCATCAATAAAGTACAATTTTGTTATGATGATGAAAAGACGTTTTGAATACATTTCAACAAGGCTTACCTTAACGGCCACCTTCATTGTGCTCGGCATACCTTCCAGATTTCGTACAACACCCTCGAATACCTTTCCGAAAGAACCCGATCCCAATTCTTTCAAGCACGTAACTTTGGATCTATCTACCTCCCACTCATCAGGTGTATAAACTAAAATACATTACATTCATACAAAAATATATTTTTGCAAAATATAAGTCATCAATTTACCAACCATCCTCGGTTAACAAGTAGTTTGGATTGTTAGAAATTCTCAACTTGCTGGCTCTAAGTCTCCTTCGAAAAAAAAACATGTCATTACCTCACAATTTTTTAACTCGAAAAGCAAATCTCTGAACTTACATGCGAAGTATGTACAGATAGACAAGCACACATACTATGCAGAGAGCAAGCAGAAAAACGATTATTGGAGCCACTACATTCTTTAGCACATTATATGAGGCTGATCAAAGGAAATAATTTAAGCAAATTTTAATAAAAATCAAGTCTTTACAATTGAAATATTATTATTCAGATCTTTTAGTAGCTACTCGAATGCAGATGCCATCAATGAGTAGCAAAACCTTTTGTTGGAACAACAACGTAAAAGTTTCTCGTCCAGGATCCGACTCCGGCACGAGAAGTGGTCCTGATCTTGTAACTCCAGTTACCAGGGGTGAGTCCTTTGACCACATAACCTTTCCTTAAATTGTACATTTTCTGAGGGATACATACTATAGGCTTGTGCTGTAAAATAATTTTAAATGGAACATTTAAGTAGAAAAATTTGATTAAATTTGTGAAAAATAATTGTGAGGTCTTCATTACCTCATGTACATGGTCATCCAGCTCCATCTCATAGAGGAGTATCTCACCATTAGGCTGTTCAGGAGGGAACCAATTTATGAAAACTTCAGTGATGTTATTTAGCACGTGAGATATCTTGCTATCATCAATGTCATCTGCTGATTCTGTTCAATATCAATTGGAAATCAAAGTGAAACTGGCTTTAAACGACAATCTCCTCCCATTAACATTTACTTTTCTCCATGGTCATTCCCATTCCAAAAAGTCGAGGACTGCAAAGCTTGGTTGTACCATCTTGATCCTGACAGGCAATGACCTTATAGTAATGAAATAACAATTATTAGGAGCATAGAGTCTCATTGGGGCAAGTGTTTAATAAATAAGATGATGGTTAAAGAGAAACATGCACATAGTAGATACATATTTAATAGCAAAGTTATTCACCTCAACGTTGTATTCTTGATAATGTCTAAGGTTGCTGAGAAGGATTTCTGTCCGATTGTGAACAATTGCAACTTCAAAGTAGCTTTCTGAAATTTCAAAAGCATACAAAATAAAATATTGTGGTTTGAAATCACAAGCTACTTAAAAGATAAACTTAAAAGTTCAATGGAAAGGAAAACCTGATGATTCCTTAGTTTGATTGAGTACATTTGCATCCGAATGATATGGATATTTTGCATATCTTTTGAACCTCTTTTGATCTATGGAACTCTTCCTGTAATTTGAAGAATTCACAAGTAAAACTTGTAAAATGAAAATACTATAAAATACATTCTTCAAATTGCAGCTGATATTAAAAAATAAAAACAAACTTGAAAACAAAAAATGAACAGATAAGTCAAAGTGACAAAAAATTTAAAATCACTCGAGATACTGTGAAATTACTCTAATCTGAGTTGAAATGTGGAAAGATACGAGATTCAACAATTGAAATAACTTTTTATAAAAAGCATTTTGAAGATGGTTTTGAAAGTTTATTTGGTGGAATCTCTCAAAGCTTTTGCTCTCCAGGTTGAAATCTCGGTCGACGTCGTTCGGACACGAGCAACAATTTTCGGCAGGAGGCACGGCAGTGCTGGTATTACCGACCGGAGTCATTTCTTCTAACATCAAAGGAAACAATCCTGATAATGCCAATAATACATGTATTGTTATTACATAACGATTCCGTTCGGCTCGTGGACGTTGCTTAGAAATTAAAGCAAGAGAAGCAGAGTTTAAAGCATTATTGTGGGACTTTAAAACAAATTAACTATTTGTCTTGCATTTACAAAAACACAGTTGAAGCAAATCGAGCAGCATTATATTTATTGCAAAGAAACTGGAAGTGATAACACCCAATCACACAAAATCAGTTACAAACTTTCTTCACAGTAGTTCTTGTCGAGCAGTCCTTTCCCAGCATAAGTTATTGCCTGCCAGTGAACGTAATAATGGGTTACAATCCCGTACGGAGACAGAGGAGGAGACCATCTTATGTAAAGTTCGTTTGGGTGTTTGGAGGAAAAAATTATATCTCTCGGTTGGGAAGGCGCTGCAAGGATTGATCATTATTTAAGTTTAAAAATTTTTAATAAAATTGAATTAAATTTACAATTGATGATACTTTTAAATTGTTACACTCAGTACTTAGTAGAAATGTTAAGTGAGACTTTAACTCGAACATTATTAACTCACAGTCAGACTTTGTCTTGAAGTGCAAGAGTTCACTTCTGGCCATATCCTTTGTAATAGAAATTCCATAAGTTTGAACATAAACAACATATTCGGTGAAAGGCTCCAAATTCTGGAGGAAATGAAGTGATGCTGAGTTGTCGTTCATTTTGGAGAAGTCATATTTCCACCTGGGCAGGAGATTAATTTTAAGTTAACAAACAAAAGAAAGCCTCAAAAGAAAATCAATAAATCACGACACAAATTCAGATAAAATATCAACAAATGAAATACACTTTTCATTTTAAAGTCTGTAATTTTTTATGCTCCAAAAGGATGGACTACAACTATATCAAACACACCTGAAGGAACACCAATTCAACCAAATATTGTTTGTGATGTGGATACTGAAGGCCCGAATACACAAACAAGTACCAAATAACCCATGTCTGGTTTGTGAAGCGTAAATCAGAGCCAAAAGTTATAAAAAGAATAACTAGAAAAAAAATAAGCTGAAAAAAATTGAGAACGAGAAGAATATTTCCCAATATTTTTCAATGTGCCATTCATTGGTTAACATTGATGAGGTGTGCAAAATTCTTGCATTAACTAAACCAAACAATAGCAAATTCTTGCTTATCAGCAGCTGAAAACATGAAGAGACAAGCGAATTAAATGAATATTTTTATTCTGTTATTATTGTTGTTGTTGTTGTTGTGAGTGGTCTTATCACATTTGATTAAATATTTTTATAAGCAGAAAGCAAGAGTCTCCAGAATTTCATCATTTTATTGTTGAGATTTAAAAAAAACATTTAACACCAGCAAAAAAATTGCACTAACACGTCTGCTTCACAAGCATCTCTCTGAGAGTACATGGTGACATTCTCCTTGTTCAGCCTACAATCATCAATAAAAATTCTAATTATGCAACAATTTCAACATTTGTTAGTTGGAATGTCTTGCATTTGTGCCAATAGCATTTACTTGCCACTTAATAATGCCAAAGAATGCAATCACTCGAAAGGCATTTAACTACTGTTGTGCGGATTTCAATCAGAACAAGAAATGCTGCTCACACTTTTCTGTAATAAACCATGTAACCCAATATTTGCCGTTCATCCGAGAAATTGACCCTGACCCAATGGAGGTATGCACCCCTTGCATGTATGTCTGAGATGTTCACTTCCAGCGGACGGATCTTGCCTGGTTAAAGAATTATTGGTTAAAGTTTGAATTAATGGATATTTGCATATTGTAATTGTTTACAAACATTGTATTGCAGGCCAGTACTTCAATGAATGCATAATTACTCGAGTAAAATAATGTTTTAAATTATCAAATTTTAAAAGAATATTTTTCTTCTTGTAATTTAAAGTTTATAAGCTCCTAAATAAGAGTAATCGTTACATGGTATATTGTCTCCATTGGAAGTCCTTGAGATATCATTTTCACTTATGTTAAGCAGGTTTCTGCCAACTGATTGGACCAAGTTTTCGATTTTTGACAAACAAAGTTTCCTATTAGAATGGAAGAAAAGCTCTCCATCACTTCCAATAGTCAGATTGAAATGTTCCTTGAAGTCCCAAATATCCTGTAGATTCTGGTTATCAAGCACAACCAGCGCATATCTGAACGATTGAAGCAAATGAATTTGATTTTAACTTTAACCCTGACGAAATTAATCAACCTTAAATCAATAAATAACATCAAAACATCAACAAATTCAAAATTTATTACAAATTCAACCATCTATTCATAATGATTTTTCTCATTTTTGGCATCACTAGTGCTGTAGCAACAGCTTCAAAGACCTGTTGTAATAAAGTCTTTTGCCATGGATGGTTTTGAGGTTTTTGAGAAATCTGAGACTGATGATGGAATGTGCCTGGAAAACTTTAACATAATGATGCACCTCCTCGATCATGCCTAAATTCTCCTCAAGGGTTTGTGCGACCTGATCTGCAAGAATTCAGGCATAATTCCATTTTAATTATTAATTGCTTAAACTCAATCAAATGAATGATGCAAAAAAACTTGTATTTACTTCCTCCTCTGATTTGAATCTCAAGGAACCCATCAATTACGGTGCAACCTTTAGCCATCATAGCTGAGGATATGCTTTCGACTGTCAAGCTTCTACAAACTACAAGTAATTAGAGAACGATTGATACATAAAAATATATTAATACATGAATACATGGAATTAAAATAGAAAGAGGAAGTAATTATTGCCAATGCAGAGTAGACTTATTGAAGTGACAAATGATTTTTTAATAGACTCCAATTCATGTAATGCCATGCACTCAGGGTTCCTTAACCATAAATGTAGCTCATATTCCCTAATCAAAATTCATATGTAACATATACATAAAACATATATGTAGCTCATATTCCCTAATCAAAATTCAGGTGGCAATGGTGACACATTGTTCCTTTAGCATGGCAAGAAAGCAACTGTCCGAGTCACTTACACCACCAAGTCATAAATTAAATTATTGTTATTATTATTGTGTGACTGGTAAACAATCACAAATGCGAGAAGATGTAATCGCAATGTAGGCAGTAGCCATTGTCAAAAAAATAAACACTTCATGTAATAAATTGTTTTGTATCAACCAAAGAGAAATCAAATAATTGCCATTATCAAAATTACCAAAATATTAAAGTGGTTGTTACATAAAAACTTTTGCCAAACAAATTTGAATTGTAGCCTAACACGACAACAGCATACGTGCTGCATTCAGCACGCGAACGTTTAGTCATCGGTCAATATTTTTAAGAATAAAAACTAATAAAAGTGATTGCAAAATGAATGTCTTCTTAATGGTAGCTTTGAATCAAACATTCAAGTGCAATGTGATTTGTGCATGTGAACAGCTAAAAAAATTACTATTGCAATTCATTCATCATTTAGAAGTCAGGAGTTTTTCTTTATTTAAGGCTGCACATTTAACACACTTAGTGCAAGTGAAGCTTTTAAGCACTTCCTGGTTTCCAAGTTCTTAAGTGACAACATTTTTTTAGCAAATTGTTGTATCCTTGTCACTACATGTGAAATCCTTGGAGATCGATGCAATCAAGCGAAGTCTTAAGGTTGTGAAAGGATAATTTACTTAATTAAATCAATCTTTAGAGGTCACGACAAAAGATACGGAATGTAATAATCACATAATAATTAATTAGATTAATTAATTAATTCTAGTTAATATAATTCCACTGCAACACAAATAATGTCGTTTAAAAAATAAATCGAAGTAAACGTACAACAATAACAAGCATAAAAATATTAAAATGCTTTAAAATAATAGTTTTCAATGTGTGAGGATTTACAGGAAAACAAATCAGATCGCGACGTTTCTCACCATCCCGAACAAAAGTAAAAAATGAAGCGCAAACCTTTAGGGCAAGGACCGTTGCACTCGACACACTTGCCGGTGCCGTCGGGGTCGGAGATGTATCCGCTAGGACACTGAGAAAGGCACTGCCCCTCGTGAACCTTCAAAGGCCTTTTGTCATTGAACCATGTCACACCACTTTTGCATTCCTTCTCTGTCAGACACCACCTTCCTTGAAACTTTTTTGAATTATTAAATGCTTAATGTCATCAAATTATAAATTCATAAATGAGAGAAATTTATAGAAATGAAATAATTTATATAAATGTAATTGGTTACATTTAATTAAGATGCAATTAATGAACCACTTCAATTAACTACATGGCAAACATTTCAACCCTCCAAATCACACCCGAGTAAAGTTTTTCACTTCTTTCTCAGAATAAAAATTTAAGCTCTACTTCATCTATTATTTTTTTTGAAGCAAAAATAATCCAGATTAAATGAATTAGTTTAAAAAAAAACCTTTAGAGTTCCTTTGGGGCATTCGGACAAACAAGTGTTATTATAAAAAACATGTACGCATGCATCGCATTCCTCGTTCGTAGGCCCCCTGCAACCTCCCAAGCACTGATGGTGACAACATTTGTACTTCCCTCCAATAAGGTAACATGCATTTCCACACTCTTTCGGGCAAACTTTGGAGAAAATGGCCAATGATCAAACTAAATAACATAAAAAATGAAGCTGCAGAGACAATCTACAAACATTTTTGGCAATGCTTGGCATCCCAGCATCTGGGTTGGTGAGAAGTTTTACTATTATCAACCACTTCAGTTATGGCACACAGATTAGAACCATTTGAATCCCTAGGGCACATTTCGATACAATTGCTGGGAGATTTGTTCTTAGAAAAGTAAATGTTCTCTTCAGAGTTTGTTAAGCTGAACCATTGTATTGTCTTTATGTAGCAGAGTCTTGGATTCAGTTCGATCCTAACTCCCCCACCCATAATTTTCGCCAGGCCTAAGAGCCCAACCTCTTCCAAATCTTGCATCTCATAAATGACCAAAGCATAGTTATATATCAATGTCTCTCCCCTTATCAATGATAAGTTTGGGAAGAGTTGTGATAAGGACTTGAGTTTATTCACTCTATACAAAATGAGAAAGCCAGTAATTTCTTTAAGCCTTGGAAATGAATAGGCATCAAACTCAGAAAAACTCTCAGTGAACTCGATCAGCACGATTTCCAGGTTTCCCTCTATTTTTGAACAGTTCCGGAGGATTTCTAAATAACTTATGGACTTGGAAATAAGTTGACCTGGGCAAACTATGAAAATAATATTGAAAATATCTATAGTGTAACTGCTATAACATATACATTAAAAACTCTTAAGATATAAAAAAGATCATAGAACAACTGATAACCTGAATTATCAGGATTAAAAATATCACCATATGTGTTGGTTTCCATGAGTGCAAATTTAGGCAAAATCCAGAAAATAAAGATAAGAATTGCTTTTCTTATCCCAAATATTTTCTTGCTCATACCTTTACCTTCAACATTTTAACTAAAAACATAAACATCAAATTAAAAGCCTAATTAATATGTAAACAAACAGTTTAATCTCTTGGGTGCATTACAACTTACATCAAAAAAAGATATCTTATGACTGCCTGACAATTGATTGGTTAACATTCTTCAACGATGAGTACCGTCAATCTGAAAGTATAACAAAATATATGCAACCACTCTGAACAAATGCTTCAGCAATCTCTCAAAAAAGCTGCAAAATATCGATGCTTAGAACGTCAGACAATTCGTGTGTTTGCAAATCAAATAAGTATTGCAATCATATTCTCAGAAATCGAATAAACTGAAGTAAATGGAAAGGAAGTCTGGCATTTTTGGTGATTTATGGCAACAGAAAACAAAACTCGATGACATGCTTTAAAACTTTGACAAGCCAAATATCCTTCTGACAAACATTTAATCCAACTAAGCAAATTAACGCACATCTTGTCAAATAGTGAAGGAATGAGTTTAACGAGTTCGGCCCCTTATCTTTTAATGACCTATTTGTTTACATGTCTCAGTTGTGCAGACAGTCTGTACGGCAAGACTTGATAAACGACACAAATCTCTATTTTAATTAACTTGTTTTAAAATAGATCATACTTAATAAATAAATTAATAAACTTTACATAATTAACATTTTAGTAAAAACCTAATTAATATTCATGTGCTCTCTGACTGGTGCCCTTCATGATTTCCCCTCGCCGAGGTGCATGTCTGTTATTTTGTCGATACAAAACAAGGTGTGTAATTTCGATTTGAATGTCACTAACATTCCGAAATAACATGACCTCAAATTAAAACGAGACATCGAGCGGAAATAATGCAAACAAATGTGTACAGCACCAGTAGCGGACTGGACACCGGGAAACCGGGAGTTTTCCGGTGCGCCCCTTCTTATGGAACATGCATAAAATGATAGAGATCTCTGATATGCCCATATGTGGCATGTTTTAACTGCCATGGATTCCGTTTTAGAAAAATCTGAACGTTTATTTCAAAACCAAAAATTAAAAAACTGCTACGAGTAACAAAGTTCAAAATTAAAAATTTTTTTTTACGTTATCTTAACTGGTTTTAATAAAATACATAAATTACGATCAAAATCGAGTGAGTAGGTTAAGGTCCTCTAGCTCCCTAACATGCGAAGTGCCCTAAGGCTCCGTTCTGGGCCCGCTCCTTTTCACGATGTACACAGCTGAACTTGAGAGCGTTATTCGAGCAATAGACTCCAATGCCATATGTATGCTGATGACATGCAGATCTACGGTCACTGCCAGCCAGACCAAACTGAATGCCTTTCTGACAGGATTTCGAACTGCGTGGACACTATCAGTGACTGGATATTCAGCAGATGTTTCCAACTGAACGCCAGCAAAACTGAGGTGATGTGGTGCTCCTCCGGTCGACGTGCACTTGAACTCTTCCAAATCGGTCGTCATCTGCTCCGGCCTGATCCAGTCAGTACAATCTGTCCGCAACCTTTGGATCTAGCTGGACTCAGGCTGTTCCATAACCACATACATCAACAAAACAACTCGGAAATTCGCAGCATCGCCGCTCCATTCTCATTTGATGAGCTTCTCATTACATCTTTTGTCCTATCAAAGATTGATTGCGGCAATTCAACTCTGGTCGGGTTACCTACCTATCGCCTCGAGTAGGCGCGGGCTCAGAGCAGCAGCCAGGGGAACTCCCCCGTCAAATCATCTGCCCGACTTATCTGCGACAGTGGATTGCAGGTCTATAGATTGATGGTTCACAAATCTCGAATAGACTCCCCTCCTTCGATTACCAACTGATCCAGTCGGGTTTCACTCCGCCCTCAAAACTTTCCTCTTCTGAGAAAGCTACCTTAAGTGGTCTTGAAGTTCTCTCCAATCAAACTCTTAATCGTTATCGTTATCGTTCTCATTTAGATAGCTTAAACATTTTCCAAAGCATGTAAAAAGGTTACAAACAACCCTTAATTTTTATAATCGTTTCATCCTTTAACACATAGATTTTCCTTTTTAAAATGATTGCAATGCAATTAAATATAAATTTTCATGTTGATTCTACATTTTTACAAGATTCAAAATGTTCTGGAGCGAAGTATGTGTGGGAGACCTCAAAAACTCACACCATAGATTAAAAAAATGCTCTCTCTGAAGCTTTCGCGAAATTATTTCGGCAAATCAAATTTTAATGAGTTTGAAATTTAGTGTTATGTAAGTAGATTGTCTGTAACTACTTGAGTATTGGTGGAATATTTAATTATGAGAGACGTCTGAAGTCCTTGAATATAAAAAAAAAAGATCGCGAAAAAGTGTACATGTCGAGTGCCAAAGAAAAGGTCATTTTCAGATCTTTTGAACAAAAATATTTTAAACTGGATGGAAGTGACTGCTACCAATGCTATTTCCACAACTTAAATAAGGAAAATAAATAGAATTTTAGCAGACGGCAAGGAGGAAGCATGCTTGCGGTTCGGGGTGAGATTTCTTCAAAACGTATGATGACTTTAGTCTCTCTAAAAGGAGGTCAAAATTTTTCAAACTATGCTGAAACATCTGAGAAGTTCTTGCCTCCATTTGCTAAGAATAAATATGATGATAACTTTATGTTTTAGTTGGATAACATGTCTGTAAATATCTCCAAGTTGTAGAGGAGCATTTTCCAGCTATGAAAAATCGCAGTTATGAGCTGATTATGCCTTTACCCCTACCTAATTGAAAATGTTTGTGGGATGATCCCCAATGAAATATATGGAGGTTTAAAGGCAGCTTTTGAAAAAGTAGAGCTGTTCAAGACAATTATTAAATCAATGAAATATATGTATGTAATATTTTAAATAATAAGGAACAAGTTATCAAACACTAAAAATGTTGTTTGAATAAAATTTTAAATTTAATTATTTGACCATAATCTGACCATAAATTCATCCAATGTGTTTGTAACCTTTTTCCATGGCCGGAATAGGACGTTTTGATGAATCTGACGATGGCAAGCATCGTTTGACGTGTGTAACATCAGATTGTACACATTAAATCCACATTTGGGTTTGATCAGTCCAATAATTTAGGAGTTATGCTAACATAAAGGGGTGTATTATTCGTATTGTTTTCTTGTTACCATCTTTTTTTATCCTCAACTAATTTAACTTTTATAAACAATAACCTATGAAATATCTATCAAATTCATAGTTTAAAAGTTGCTCTTTTTATGTTTTCTTATGGTTATAACGCTCTCCTAAGATACTTTCAGTTTTGTTTTTAACTGAAATCATTAATTGTAACAATCCTCTTCAATTTCGCATAAGATGCATGAATATAGTCCATCATTTTCTAAATCTAGCTTCAAGCTCTTCCCCATTCAATGTTGTGGTCCAAGACTTCCTTCAATTCTCACAACATGCTCTTCCAAGTCATCATAGATAATATGCCAATCTTCTTCTCCCTCAACCAAATATAAGCTGAGATTTCACTAACAATCTCCCTGTCTAACTGATGCAGATGTTTCTTGATGCTAAGGAGTGCTAAATACAAAATTAATGCTTAGACCAATAGTTACTTTAAGAGAGAGTTGAGAGAGAATTATATACTTTAATTCAATAATGACATAATTATTAATTGCTTAAAAGACATTTTCAGTTTAAAATAAGATGTAGAATATTACAGCAAATATTATCAGAATATTATCACTTTTTGTGACAAAACGTAGCTCCCCCCTCCTCCCTCACCCATATTAAGTATCGGGGCTATTACAGTCAGCCTTAGCGTTTAGCGTTGCTCCGTCATCTGGCTTTTGGCTAGAAGAAAAAAAAGTCATCTCAACTTGTGCGAGGGTTTGTCACCCTGGAAAAAGCTCAAATGACGTCCATGCATATTATACGAACAAAAGCGTCTCGCTTTTTCATTATAGCTGTCCACTACTGAAGTGTCCTTCTTTCGGTGAAGCAAAACATAAGGGCTATCTAGCAAAATCCTGAGCTGAGTGCCATTGATTAGAATGTTAGAAATATAGTTTTTTCAATTAAAATAAATCGAGAGCCCCATTAGTCTCATCTTCCGTTGAATCTCGAGTTTGAGCTTCTTTAGTGATAATGATATACCGCAGGTATTAGCTAAGAGTCAATTAATCGAGTAGAAGATCAAATATGCCGCCGAGAGTATTAGCGCGGGATCGAAAATCTAGGTTGCTCTGGAAAATGGAAAACACATTCTTTATCGGAATCTGTAATTGTGCAACAAATTTTGTGGTTATAACTGTCGCCCGTTATAACGATTTAATATGCAACTACTCTATGCAGCTTGCATCAACCCACAAGCTTCCATGCATTCCAAATTGCACTTCCCTACCGACTCCTCCTCTTTCATTGTTAAGAGTACGAATGCCTAATGAGATGTTTTCGCGTATTTTCAGGCATGTTAAAGCAATTTTGATGGAGTTTCATTTTTCATGTCTTTAAGATCATTAAATTATTAAGTCGTTGATCGAGCTTGCTTGATGAATTAGTAAATTGATGAATGAGAAGGGTAGCATTAGCAAATGATCATTTTTTCTAAATTAATACAACTCTCGATGCACAAATTCAACCTTTAAGCCATATGCAAAAAATAGTAAACAGTAAGACAACTAAGCAAACCTGTCCATAACAAATGCTATTCACTAACGAAAGGCTTCAGAAGTCGTTTAAAAATCATTTCTAGAGGAACTAGCAACGGATTTTGATGGATAACACGATGCTTTGCCGGAGGGATTTTTCTCTTGTTTTCAATTTAGAAACGAGGTACAAATTAAAAAAATCCAAACTGTAAACAATTTTTACTCCAGCATAGTTTGAGGAACCATAAAGAAGCAAGAGAATTTTACCCAAAACTAAAACGTCGAAGTAATAATACTAGTGAATACATTTTCAAGAACTGCAAGTCCATCCTTGTCAGTTGCTGATGAATATGCTGATGGTATGGCGCTTATCTTTGTGATAAGTGACGAAATCTAACTCAGCTAAAGTTCTTCATGATAATTTTATGATTCAAATGCATCACGACACAATAGTTCATGGATATTACATCTGGAAAATGTTCGAGCTTTCAATAATGCTCACAAAATAGTTTTCGACCTATCCAGCAATTTTGGAGAATCACATTAAAATTATTATTACGTTTAAAATAGGAGAGTCTGGTGAATGACAGAATTTCAAAGGCAACATTATGTAAAAAAAAAACGCTGCAAGGTTCCATCTTTTCTGCTGACGACGGGCAAGAGGTTCACTGGTCGACCAAAAAGCAGAGAAAAATTGTCAGAAGTGAGAAAAGTTAAGGTGAAAGAAACGATTTTATTTGAAGAGAAGCGTGCAAGAGTTCAAGAAAACAGATAGGTATAAATAGCTTCGTGCATCCTGCTAGATCGACCCGTGATCAGGATTTCTCTTCCACTATTGGCTTCGCTTGAGGTGCGTCTTGTTTGGACCGCTAATGCAACTATTATTTAGTTTTCCAAGGCTTTTTTCGTGATTCTAATGAGATCTTCAAAAGTTTACGTTTGCTCAGAACACGTTGAATTCTGCTCAGTGATTGCTCGGATACGGGCTTATGCATGATTCATCTGCAAACGTGCTATTCACGCTTACATTAGTGTTGTTATTATTTTTATTAATGTCGAGCAATCATAAACATTACGTGCGCGTCTGGTTGTCGTAATTTCAAAGTTTTGATTTTTAGCATGGTAGAAATGGAAAATAATCTCAATGATGGCTTTCCTCAAAAGCAAGGTTTGTATGATCCTCGATTTGAAAGAGATGCTTGTGGAGTGGGATTTGTGGTGAACATTGATGGAATTAGAAGTGAAAAGGTTAGACTTTAAATAGAATGCCTTGGTTTTTTTTTATAAAGTTAGACATTTATAACTTGCAAACAGCTACTGCGAGAGGCTCAGACTATGATAGAAAGAATGATACATAGGGGTGGAACTGGAGGTGATGATGATACTGGTGATGGTGCTGGGATAATGACAGGCATTCCCCATGAACTTTATGCATCTGAACTAAAGTAAAGATTATTTCTGTCAGATGCTAATCTAATATATCATGCATCAAATCCTGCTTGTCATTTCTAGGTCAGTTGATGTAGATTTGCCAGAGTTGGGACATTACGCTACAGGCATCATTTTTACTGATAAAGACAAGGAGAAATGTGCATGTGCTGAACAGTTATTTGAAAAATTAGCAACAGATTGTAAATTAAAGGTACTTTAAGTCATTTAATTTATAATTATTATGAAAAATGAGTGAATAATATTGGCCTTTAAAAGATTATTCACTGGCGAACGGTCCCAACCAACAATCAGTTTATTGGGGAATCGGCACGACGGCACGAGCCTAATATTCGTCAGGTACGAGCGATATCTTTTACTTTGCTGTATATTTCTCAGTGTGTTAGCAAACACTTTTCTGACTGAAAGTTTATTTGAGCACACCTAAGGGCACTAGGGCATTAAATTCTGGGGTATCCTAATTAGAATTTGTTGCATTTCAGTTTATTAATAGATTCAGTTTAATGTTCACATTTAAGTCCCAAATTGTTTAGTCTTATATTATGTCTATTTGCATACATCCTTAACTATCAACATAGAAATGTAATTTCTTTGAGTTGTCTGAGGATCATTTGATGTGATTGGATGGAAATGATTTCAATGTCATTTTTTAGATTGGTTTTGAGGGAATATTTATGATTCAATTGTTGCAATTGCATTTCTAAATTGCTTGAACACTGTTTAAATGCAATTTGAGTTAAATAAGATATTATTTGCATTTTAAATCAGAATTATTGTTGTTAAGGAATTGTTTTTCTGATCAATAGATTAATGACTGGAATTTTTTTTACAAATTTAGGATATTATGATTAAATCCAACTCGGGTGCATTTATTTAACCGGTAATAGACGGGCCGCTTTTTTTGTGAAGTTTTTGCGTCGGTCGTATTATTAAAGAGCCGCTCGATCGAACGATCCTTTTAAGAAATGTCGAGCGACGCCGAATACTTCTCGACTTCTTCAAAGGCGCAGAAAGTTAATCAATTAGTTACTTGATTATTTATTAATTTAATCAATTATGTAAATCTTATGTTAATTAATCTAATGTTGAGTAATTAGTTAAATGATAACTACATTAATTATATAAATGAGAGTTGAATTAAACATTAACTAATTACATGATAATAAATTAATTATTTACTTCAACATTGATTCAATTAATTCATCATTAATTCAATAAATTCAAAATTAATTCGATAAATTCAACATTAATTCCCTACTAATTACTTACTAGTTTCATGCCAAGTACTTATTATTGTTAGTTATTACCTGAACTCAGCTCATTGCAGAGTTCATGACATTGCAGTAAGTTGTAATCGTTTCATATAATTCGTTTGCATCATTTTATTTGACGTTACCATTTCAGGTATTTCTGAGGAGCGACACGTGCGAGGATGGCGAGCATTTTAAGAGACAGGCGAGTTTTAGAAGGGAGGGTAGTGATCCTAAATAATGCAATTACATGCTCGAATGATCTTGTGCTGCAGCAGATGTTTTTTTTTGTTTAGGGTCCTTTTAATTTAGGGAAGTATGCATGGACTGTAATTTACTTGAATTAGAATTATCAAGAATTATTAAGGCAATTTAATGTTTATATTATATCTGTACCATTTTATTTGTTTATTTGGTTTATTTTTCATTTAGGTTTATCTGCTGAGGAAGATGTCTTCCAATACCATAGCCAATAGGACGAACGTCAAGTTCTACATTTGCAGTCTTTCCAGCTCCGTCGTTGTTTACAAGGTACGAGAACTCTTTGAATGCGAGCGGGCGTCGCTCATTGTTGTTGCTGGCGTCTCAAATCTCTTTTTATGTCATGGCATTATCGGGAGGCACGGACCGATATTTTTATTATCTAATTCTGTGAGACAGAAAAATACATTTTAGTGGCAACACATTCACAATTCATGCTGCTATTTTTGGCCACATGCACGAAATGTTTTTCAACTCTTGCCTTGAAAGCTTTCCTTCTGTGCCTGTGGTTTTGCATAATGAACTTACCTGAGAAAAAATCAATAGTCATCTCAGTGTTCAATAAGCTGAGTTGTGCTGCTGTGTTGCACAGAGGAAGGTAGTTAAAGACAAGATGTCTTCTTGTCCATCCAACTTTCAGCATCAAAATTTCCAACTAAAATTTTTCTGTTGTTAAATTTGCTAATTTTTGAAGAAATAAAAATGAATTAAATTTGAAGACAAATGTGATTAGAAGAAAAGTGACCAGGCTTTTACTTTTTCTTGAGCCAGCAATTTTGCTTTGAAATTTCACATAAAATGTGGAAACTTTTAGATACTTTTAGATTTTCTTGAAAATGTTTTCTAGATGTGCCATGTTGTTGAAATTGCCTCTCAAAAAAGTTAAGTTGATGATCTATTTGTTTTAGGTTGCTTTGATCTTTTCTGCCTTGGAGAGGGCCATGTGTTTGCTTTAGACTTCCTTTAGTTTTCTGTATTTTTCATTTGAGTCCATGATGCTTTTATCTTGAAATACTTCTTTGAAACATAATTGGGTAATTTCTAATGTTTCACAAAATGCTTACATTTCTATGAAATAACAAAATAATGAAGTGCTGACAAGTATGATGAGCTTTTTTAATCAAATTTTTTAAATTAAACATTCAAGATTTCAAAATGTTCTCGAGACATTGATTTAAGAAAAATCTTTTGTGAGTTTGTTTATTTATGATGATTCAAAGAAAACATCAAATATAGGATTTGTGCAGCTGCATAAATTTAATTGCTAATGACTGATTTTTCCTAAGGATAAGTCAGAGTGCTTAGGATTCCCTCAAAAAATTACGTGCTGATTGCTTCCTCATTGACAGCTGTAGATAGAGATAATTCCACTTTGAAACAAACTGATATGCTGATATTTTATTTATTAACTTCTCTCATGTGTCTGTAGGAATATTTTTTCAGCAAAACATAACTTTATGTTGTTTCGCTTAATATATTTTGATTGCCGAATAAATTTTACTTTGTGTAACTTATTTTATCAAGGGATGGTTGAACACACACCAGCTGTGGCTCTATTTTAGTGACCTCATACATCCCCAATTCAAGACCCACCTTGCTCTCGTCCATGGAAGATTCTCGACCAACACATTTCCCAGTTGGGAGAGGGCACATCCTCAGAGGTGAGACCTTTGGACCTTTGTGGTGTGAGATAAGCTGTACAATCCATGCTCCATCATATCTCATTTTAGGGTGATGGCACATAATGGAGAGATTAACACACTGAAGGGTAATGTGAACCTGATGCATGCTAGAGAAGGTGTGATGAAAAGCTCCCTCTTTGGGGAAGATCTCAATAAATTGTTCCCTGTTGTTGAGAAGGGTATGTCTGACTCTGGAAGTTTTGACAACGTTCTTGAATTTCTCAGTGTTGCTGGAGGGAGGCAGTTACCAGAGGTGATGTTTTGGTGTTATTTCATGGAGGTTAAACTGTAACGTAATTGTTAATCGCAAATCAGAATGTTTTTAAATGGTTTTCTCTTTATCTGAAGGTGAAGTAGCTTTCCTAATGATTTAATTACCATTAATTGAGCTGAGTAAGATCTAACATGTCTTCTCACTTAGAGGCATCCTGAATTTTTATAAGGATGGCTTTCGGCCATTCATTTGAATTGCATTCGTGCTTCTATGGAGTTTTTCAATGGAAAACATTTCTTTATGAATGTGGAAGCTTTTGCTTTTGTCTTATTTTCCTTAGACAACTCAAAATAGTTCATCCTGAATGGTGTTTTTTGTTTCTGAAAATAGTTCTGTGTGTGCTCTTATTACACATGCTTCTTGTGCTCTATGGAACTTGTGAAATTGTGAGTCAGACATGGGTTCAAAAAAGAACTTGTAATGAATTCATTATTTAGTAAAGGAACAAATGTTGGATGTTGTTGTTATTTGAATGTTATGACTTGTTATATTTTGTTAACATTTTCAGGTCATTGTTCGAATGGTACCTGAAGCTTGGCAGAATGATGCCCATATGCCTGAGCAGAAGAAAGCTTTCTACAGATGGAGTGCTTATACCATGGAACCTTGGGATGGTCCAGGTAAGTATATAACTACATTAATATGCCCAACTCTAATAAAAGCAGTCCCACAAAATGCTTGCAGCTCTGTTCACTTTTACCGACGGACGTTACATCGGTGCCATCTTGGATAGAAATGGCTTGAGACCATCGAGATACTACATCACAAAGTCCAATCACATGTACATGGCCAGTGAAGTTGGTGTTACTGAACTCGATCCTAGTGAGATTGTCTCCAAGGTAGCAGAATTTGTATTAAATCATTTTGCGACATTTTTTCCATCAACAAAAGTTTTTTTGTTTTTTTCAGGGTCGATTGAAGCCTGGAAGACTTCTGTTAGTAGACACAAAAAGGAAGATTTTCATCAAGGATGATGACATCAAAAGGGAAATTTGTAGCATATATCCCGTTGTTGAGTGGGTCAAAAATGAGGTCGGTGTTAGATGGCAAATTTGATTTTATAAGCCATGCTTAATTAATTATTGTGCTTTGAATCTACTTTGAATTTTTAGAATAACTTCGCACTAGTAACCATGTAATTTGAGGTACTCTTGAAATTAGTGCATTTAGCTCATTTGAAAAGCTTATACATATTCCTCATTCATTCAGACTTTCACTCTTACTGACTTGTACCACGACCATAGAAGTCAAAAGAGACTTCAGAGGAGAGATAGTTCAGCTAACATGACCAAATACAGAGGATCGATCATGGAGGAAGACAGAAGACTTCCAATGTTTGGTTGGAACCTGGAAATTCTCAACATGCTTGTCATTGGAATGGTTGTCAACAAGTGGGAGCACTTTTGTTGATTATTTGGGATTTTGTAATTACTCATTATTTCCATCTTCAGGAAAGAATCGTTGGGCTCTATGGGCAACGATTCTCCTTTTGCTTGTTTGTCGCAATATAATCCAACATTGTTCGAGTATTTCAAACAACTCTTCGCTCAAGTCACCAATCCGCCGATCGATCCGTTCAGAGAAAAAATCGTCATGTCTTTGGTTAGTGCCCAGTGATGTTTAGATTATTTAGATTACATTATGGATTTAAGCAAGCATATCTTAATTATTATGTTAATAATTACATTATTTACATTTTATTTAACAAACTCATGTGGATTTCTTCAATTGCTTCAGGCATGCCCTATTGGTCCTGAGCATAATATTTTGGATCCCAGCGCAGACCAGTGCAGGAGAATGTGGCTGGAACAGCCCATTCTCTCCCGGCATGACATGTCCATCGTTAATTTCACTTCGTACAAAGGATGGAGGGTTAAAACATTGCTCTAAATTTTCATTTATTTTCAATTGTTTTTTTTTTTTGTTTTGCTTGGTTATTTAAATATTTATTGATGAAACAGGTTTTCACCAGATGCATTTATTTAAGTTGTTTGTTGAGGCAATCATTTGACTTCATGTTTGTTCCAAATGCCCTTTTCAACGTCTTGTTGTTGTCTGTCAACTGGATGATGTTTATACATTATATCATTACATTGCTATTATTATTATTATTATTATTATTATTATCATCATCATCATCATTATTTTTATTACTGTCGTTGTCATTATTATTATTATTATTATTATTATTATTATTATTATTATTATTATTATTATTATTATTATTAT
>MPNW01000015.1:217401-261961 GCA_011800805.1 Hirudo medicinalis
AAAGTTCACAGGAAAGCCAGAGCATGTCATAAATTACATGTTCATGCTTGCTGAGGACGTGAGGCACATCATGGCTAAACTTGGCTCAGGACTTTCCAGGAGCTCATTGGAAGAACCGACAAGTTGAAGTTCTCTCCGACTCCGAACATCGCAAAAGCCAAACTGCTGAACTTTCAACCAATACTCCTGGATGCTCTTAAGCTTCGACCCCATACCAACATTAGAGCTGGAAGCGTACCTCAGGAGTTCAATGTCACCGAGAAATTGGTTGGAAAATTATTTGGAAGTTAATATTTTAAATTATTAGGTTCTCAAATGTTTGGGAATCAGGCACCTGCAATGTGTGCGTGCAGGTTGGTCCAATGGGTTACGTTCCTGCATACGGCGGTAATGACAACAGTCGTAGTGTGTCGAGTTCGAAAATATAAATGGTTAACAAGAAGCGCCTCCAATGTTATGCATATAGCACTATATAAATGAACTACAATTACAATTACAAGTTGAACTCATTCATGTTATTGCATCCTATTCAATCTTCATTGACTTTTTTCAGGACCACAGCATCATCCAACAAGCTATTGATGTTATTGATGGCAAGAAGTCATCAATTGACATATCGCTGGAGATCAACAACTATCAGAGGGCTTTTGGTGCCATGCTGAGCAATGTCATTTCCCTGTTGGTATTGTGTAAAGCTTACATTCAGAGTGTTGTAGTTGTGGCTAATGATAGTGATGTTTATCGTGTTACACAGGAAACACAATGAAAAGGGACTTCCTGACAAGAGTATTAATATTTATCTGAAAGGTTCTGCTGGTCAGAGTTTCTGTGCTTTCCTTGCAAAGGGTGTCTCAGTTACCTTGGAGGGAGATGCCAATGATTATGTTGGAAAGGTAATCATTATCAATTATTCCTGCATTTTATTGATATTTCATGGAAAATAATTCTCTAGTTCCTCTGAAATTGTAAGGAAATTATTTGAGAGGTTCTTTTTGAAGGGTTTGTGTGGAGGAGAAGTGGTTATCTTTCCCCCTAAGAATATGCCTAAAGAGTTTGAATCCGAGAACAACATCATTGTGGGCAATGTGGTTCTTTATGGAGCCACTTCAGGAAAAGCATTCTTCAGAGGACAGGCAGCTGAGAGATTCTGTGTTCGAAACTCAGGAGCTGTTGCTATCTGTGAGGTGAGGTGACATGGGAAATTTGTGAAATGCTGTAAAATGTGGAAAATATATGAAAATGATTATTTATTCTGCAGGGCTGTGGTGACCATGGGTGCGAATACATGACTGGCGGAAAGGCTGTGGTTCTGGGACTTGTTGGAAGAAATTTTGCAGCTGGAATGTCTGGAGGAATTGCATTTGTTTTGGACAGGGAAAACATGTTCAGAAGTCGCTGCAATCCTGAAATGGTTGCACTCGAAGATGTTGATGAGCCCGAGGATCGAGCATGGTTGAAGTCCATATTGCAGGAATTTGTGGATAAAACTGGATCAGCACTTGCAGAATCTCTGTTAGAAAATTGGGAGGAATCTTTGAGATTGTTTGTTAAGGTAAATAAATTTACAAAGTGGAAATATAAATTAAATATTGCCATCAGCTTTATTCACATCAGATGGTAAGGTTTTCAACAAAATAATTCCTCTCTGATAGGTTTTCCCTCATGAGTACAGGAGAGCCCTGGAAGAAGCAGCTATGGAAGCAGAATTGAAGAAGGCAGAAAGTGAGGTGAGAATTGATGAAGAAGATGAAGAAATGCAGTACAAGGAAGACAACGTCATCCTCGAGGATGTTCTGAAGACAAGGAAGGAAGTGGTGAGTCTCATAAGTTCATACTCAGTCTTTCTCTCTTTTCAAAGCATAACCTGCCTAAGCTGTGCTGCTTGTTTTTCACCAAAGTTGTTTGGTTCTTCACATTTCATCTTCTTCTTAACAAACATCAATAATAATTTTCTATCTAATTTTAGCACTCTGTGAGTCTTGGACGGATGAATTGGCAGTTTGAAACTTTCTAAATGTTTTGCATGATGTGGCATTTTAAAAACATGAATAAATTGGACCTACTTTGTTTTTGGCAACATTTGGCATTGCTTTGTTAATTTTTTTTTTTAAATTAAACTTCACTTTCATTTTGATCTCATCGGTGACTTAGAAATGCGACTTACGTGTTTGGTTTCTTCCATTCGATTTTGTTTTGTATTTTTGTTGTATAGGATGAAGAGATAAACAGGCTTACACATTCTGCAGATAATGGAGATTTGGTAACTGTTTTATTTTTAGTTTATTCTAATTTTTTAAAATAATTTTATTTTATTTTAGTTCATGAGGTTGAAACAAACCCACTTTGCTCAATTTGGTATTATTGATGTGTAGTTAGTTACAAATGAAATTAGATTACTTATGCTGAAAATGATTGGTGGAATGCTCAAAATCCAATCATTGCATGATTTGTGACAAATTGTGATTGAGATGTGCTTATGTTCAAAGTGTTACATATTTAGAAGTATGTGAAATTGTAGGGTCAGTTGATGCTAGGGACAGATGACCTGCCAGTTGATCTCAATGAGGAAAATATTGAAGAGAAAGAACAAGACTTTCAGGATTTGACATTCAGTGATGCTTGTGGTGTTGATGACATCGAAGACATCATTCCAGATCTTCTGAAACACCAGCTTGACAAGAAGAAGTAACCACCTCCATTTTTTGACACTAGAGGAATAATTTGTGTTGATAACTTTAATTGGGAGTTGCTTGTACATCTTTAATGATAAAATGATAAAGGGGATTTGTGAAGTACAAGAGAGCAAAGAATCAGTACAGAAGTGTCGAGGAGAGAATCAACGACTGGGATGAAATTTACAACCACACTGGTGTGCAAAAATACATTCAAGTGCAGGCTGCCAGGTTATTAGAAATTTTTTGCTTTTGTTGTAAGAATAATAATCAACAAGACTGAAGAATTGATTTCACTATTCAATTTTTACTTTTCTCAGGTGCATGGATTGTGGTGTGCCATTTTGTCAATCTGATCATGGTTGTCCACTGGGCAACATTATTCCTAAGTGGAATGATCTTGTGTTCAAAGTAATTGAAACCTAACCCATTTCATATAAATGTGTACATGGTATTGAGATGGCTATCATGTGGATGTATGATCTACGATTACAACATGATACATGTGCTAGTAAATATAACATAAAAAGCATGTACATCCAATCAAGCCTTCATGCTTCAGCTTGTTGTGACATCGATTCTGTCGATCGTGATGATGTAAAACTTTTTGCTTGCAGCAAAACTGGAAGGAAGCTTTGATTACTCTCTTACAAACAAACAATTTCCCTGAATTCACAGGAAGGTGTTGTCCTGCACCTTGTGAGGTAATTGTCTAAATGTGCCGGTTGCACTGATAATGATGGTGATGATGATGATGACGATGACGACGACGCCGATGGTGCTATTAAAAAAACAGTGATGATGATTTTGATGGATAAATTGGTAATTAGACATTAATTATTTCTTGCCTAGGGGGCTTGTGTTTTGGGCATCAATGAACCTCCGGTGACGATAAAGAACATTGAGAATGCTATAATAGATTACGCCTGGAGTCATGGATACATGGTACCTGATCCACCTCAAGATTTTACTGGCAAGCAGATTGCTATCATTGGCAGCGGTCCTGCAGGGTTAGCAGCGGCTGCACAGCTCAATAAGGTGAGCATCTTGATTTTTGTAAAAGTAAATGTTGCTGTAAATGTTTGAATCCAACGAATATTTTTGATTCAGGCAGGGCATAATGTTGTTGTTTATGAAAGGAATGATGAAATTGGAGGTCTACTCAGATATGGAATCCCCACCATGAAACTTAGCAAGGAGGTTAGACTTATGTCCAATTTACAAGGTGATGATTGGCGTGAGATAAGTTTTCATTTGTTGTGAAACCTTCAGTCAGATTTTTGATAAAGGGCATCATTGCTCCACCACCAACAATAAAAATCTTAAATGATGGTTGCTGAGCGAGCATATACTGTAAGTAATGCTCTTAAATCAGGTTGTCCAAAGAAGAATTGACTTGATGGTTGCTGAGGGAATAGAGTTTCAGACGGGAGTCCATGTGGGCAGAGATAAGTCGATAAGAGAACTTGTGAGTTTCAATGACGCTGTTGTCCTTTGTGTCGGCTCTACTTGGCCCAGAGACCTCAAAATTCCGGGTTGGTTTTAAACTGTTTGATATTTTTTTTGCAAATTTTGGATTTTGTGAATATAAATTTTCCTTATTCTTTATGTTTATTCATTACTTAAATTAATCTTAATAAGTTTCCAATGTCGAAAATTGGATGTTAAATTCAACTTTGTGAAGAGTAAATAAGTACCAAATGTCTGCTTTTTTGCTAGGGAGGAGCTTGAATGGGATACATTTTGCTGTGAATTTCTTGGAGACCTGGCAAAAGAAGCAGAGTGGAAAGCATGTAGACTACCTGCCACTGAGTGCCAAGGATAAGAACATCATTGTCATAGGCGGTGGTGACACTGGCAACGATTGCATAGGAACATCTCTCAGGCAGGTAAGCAATCACACAATGAAGATACAATTATTGAAGTTCCCAAAATACTATTGGTGGTTCTATTGGATGCAGGGAGCCAAGAGCATTGTTACATTTGAGATCAATCCGATGCCTCCAAAAAACAGGGCAAAAGACAATCCTTGGCCTACATGGCCCTTTATTTTCAGAGTTGACTATGGGCATGCAGAGGTGCAACTGAAAACTGGAAAGGACCCCAGGATATTCAACATCATGAGCAAGGTTAAATGAATCACTTCAAATTAATTAAATGTACTCAACAACATTTAAACCAAAGCAGAATAAAGAAGCAAATAAAGCGTAAAATAAAATAGCATTCTCGATCTGTGAAATTATGTTTTCGTTTGTTTTCAGGAATTTGTCAACGATGGAAATGGAAATGTGTCTGGCATAAGAACGGTGAGACTGTCCTGGACCAAAGACACTGCTGGAAAATGGAGCATGAGTGAAATCCCAGGTGAATATTTGAGATGTGATTTTTTTTTATATTGGCTCATGTTTAATGGTCCATCATAAAAGCATTTAAACTCTTACAAAGTTAATAAGATTTAAATATTCTGAATTATTAAGGTGAATGACTATGGCTTCAAATTTATTCTCAGACTCTGAAGTTATTTATCCATGTGACATGGTACTTTTGGCTATGGGCTATTTGGGACCAGAGCAAGAATTGCTCGACCAACTTGGAGTGAAAAGAGATTCCAGGTCTAACGTTGAAACTTCGATTGGACAATATTCCACCAATCATCCAAAAGTGTATGCTGCTGGAGGCTAGTGATATTGCTAAGCAAACCTTATTTTTTTAGCTTAAAAGCTGTAATAATAAACAAAATAAGCTATAATTATGATTGTAGATTGCAGGAGGGGCCAGTCATTAGTTGTTCATGCCATTAATGAAGGCAGACAAGTGGCTAGACAAATTGACTTTGACTTGATGGGAAGAACTTCCCTGGCTGGTCTTGGTGGAGTTGTTCAGTCCACCAGGACTGCAGAGTTCCTATTGGAGCAGTCAATGTGGAGCAGACCGATCAAGTATGACACGGACACCATGTAGGAAACGGCATCTGATTTTGCCATGGACTCGACAAGTAATCTCACAACTGAAGACAGATTTTCCTCAATACTTTCAACAAATCTCGCAGGAAGGTGATTTCGGGGTCTCATTAGCTTTGTGTAGTGGTAGGTATGACAGTGAATTTATAGTTCCTATTCCAGTATTTTTGAGTTTTAGTCGTCTATCAATATTTCGTGAAACGTCTGTCATTTCGGTGTTCTAGTATCTTGGTGGGCTCTTGTGACGCTCCATGGCTTAATTCTCATGACCATAAAGCATGTATATTTTTGCCATGTTGATGACATAATATTACTTGGAAGTTGATTTAAAATTATTTGCTGGTCCTTTAGTCAAGCAATAAAACAGTTAATAATTGAAAATTATTAGAGCAATGTATGTCCATCTGACGATGCTTGAATTCTCAAGACGTTTGATCTTGCCATTTATTTATGACATTCTTGAAATTTGTTAAGATTGAGCTCGTTTCATTTACATCTGAAGTTTCTGTTTACGGTTGATGTTATGTAATAAACCACAACAACTTGAATGTATCATTTTGTAGATTTCAATTTTCAAGTTTTGCTGTTCAGACCAAGTTTATCAAATAAAAATGTAATGTTTACACATTGAAAAACAAGTGGCAGGATAATTCTGAGCTTTAAATTATTCCAGGTGATCACAACTGACCTGATTAAAGGCCTTGAAGTGTGGACTAGTGCTATGTGTGTGCAGGCCCAATTGATTGCTTTTAAGTGAATAAAAAGTATGTAAAAACAGTAATAAATGTAAGTCATCTTTAATCAATTCTGCCAAAGTTGCAGCTGGATAAATTATGCAGGTTGTGTGAAAATTGAACAGTGCATCAAAAAGAGTGAGGCTAAAGAAGTGAATGCTTAGCTCAGAATGCAGGTTTAAAGTATAAGATTATAAGATATTGGAAATTGAGCGGAATCGAATGAAAAATCTAAAACAAAGTGTGTTGGCTTTGTCATCATCACGCATCACATTGTTTTGAGTATGAGAGGACCTGATTGTCATGGCAACCTTCTTTGATGAGGCCGAGGAACATGGAGGTCTCAACAACCTTGGAAAATTATTTCATAAAAAAAACTGCAGAAACTGTCATCTGAAAGCAATCTGTTCTTACCTGCTTTATGTCCTCATTAGATTTAGCTCTTGCCTGCTTCAGAAGATCTTCCTGTCCTTTTAGAAGTCTGATGTTCCAAGCACAGTTTTCAATGGCCTGATGTAATTGAAAGTAGAAACGCTTTTTTAATTTAAATTTTTGGTTCTAAATTCTCTTTGCAAGGGGTCAAGCCTTGAGTATCTAATTTGTTAAATCAATTTGATCAAGTTTTACCTGGCCAAAGAAAGGGCTAAAATTAACCTCGATCACTTAAGCCATGAATTAAAATAACCATGTGAGCTTAAGAACCTTGTTAAGTTTATTTCCTTTGATTCCATGCGATTGCAAGATGTTTGGAAGATCCTCGTGGAGCTCCATTGCTAGACTTCTACATTTTACAAGCTGTCAACATAATTGTTCTATTAACAAATTGTTGACCTTACTTAAAGCAAGAATTATTAAATAATAAATTTGACTTAAAGATCTTAAGATTTCCTAGGCGATTTAAATTGGGACAAGCCACTAAAAATGTATGTTCTTATTCTGATGTCTCAGAAATTTCAAACATATTTGCCTTGTCAATGATTTCCTCAGCTTTTGATTGAAGATGAAAGTTGTCAACAATAAACTGCAAACATAAAAATAGTTATTCAAACTAAAAAAAATGAAGTAATGCAAATGATACTCACAGTTTCGAATGCTATAATGGACTTTCTGATAACCTCAGGTACATTTCCTGATAACTTCAAAACTGGAAACTAAAAATAAGAATGAATATTAGCACAAGCAATAATTTACATGAATAAATGGTCAGTGGTAAAAATTAATTACTGCGAGGAACAAGCATCAAAGACTCACCCCTTCCACAATTTCAACTTCAAAACAAACTTCTGCTGCATCCTGAATTCTTCCAAACAGGTGCTTAATGGTCTGCTTGGTATTTGAAATGCTTGTTAGACTGCAGGATTGTCTCAAGAGGGAGAATGATTCATGAAGCTGAGTCATAAGGCAATTTGCTTCTCTCATGAGCCCCAGAGATGACTAACAATGGCATTTATTAAATCAATAGGACAACAATAATTATTATTTCATTTTCATAAAATTATTTAAACAATAATTACTACTGCATGTGCATAATCATAAAATGATAATGATTGTCATTACCAAAGACATTAATTCTCACCAACCTTAAAGTTGTCATCTATAATTTTCAACCCAATTGATTTGAGGTTCTCAGATTCTTCGTCAGAAAATCTTTTCTTTCCTCCTCTATTTGTTGACTGAGGAAATAATGAAATCATGCAAAAGATTCATTCAATCATCCATTCATCTAATCCACTCTTCAGTGCCCACCGGAGATCTTCTTTTTGAAGTAATGGCAATGTGCACAAACAAAAAGCAGTCACTGATGGTATCTCCAGAGGAGGATTTAAGAGGTATGTGTCTATAACCTTGCCTTGCACAAGCAACGGGGAGTGTGCACTGTCCTACGAAGTCATCACCCAGGTAGTCGTCATCTAAAACTGCAAACCTGATCACAGCAAAATCAGGAAGATTCAAGACAAATTCAAAACTCTCTTCAAACATTGGACCTTTGAGCAAAAAAATGTTGGACTGAGAGAATAATTTTCTGTAGAAATATTAAAGAGTAAGATCTGTTACTGTTCGTTGATGTTTCAAGGTGATGTATCGTCCTTGTTTTCCTCTCGGCACAGTCAGATGGAATACCGATGATTTCAACAGTCACATAAGGATCAAGGGTTGTTCCTTTAGCTGAAGAGCCCAATGGTTTTGGTAGATTTAGAGCACTTATTATCTGCAAAGTAATTCTCTTGAAAATACCAAGTTCCTTTAGAACAAATTGGTAGATTAAATCCAAACAAGACAACTGGCACTGCATGCAGGTTGGCTGAATGGGTTGCGTTCCTGCATGCGGTCGTAATGTGTTGTGTTCGCAACCCAGCAGATTAAAAAGTGCCTTCACATCCCATTCAGATACATGAGGCATTCAAAAGATTGGCTAAATACAAAACAAAAAAGCTCACTCGGATGTAAAGAACCTGAGCTGGTATTCCTGGAATGAAGCCTCTGGAATCTGCCTTTATGGATGAAATCTCGTCTCTCATCGCTGCAGGTTTCAGAACGTAGCCACAACAACCATTCTGCAAGAACATTCCATCATTCAGATCCATCATGGCACCGTTCGTGTGGTAATTCAGTGACACTGTGAGCACAACATGAAGACTATCACTGAAACTGTCATATCCGTTAAGTAGGTCATTGTCACAATATAGACTATATGAAATGATTCAAAACACAAAGAGACTTCTGTGAGATTAATTCCACTTTAAAACATGGTAGCTACCAAGTTGACAACCACAGCTCCAAAAGTCGTGAGGATGGTAGTTGCTCGAATCGGCTCTTGTGACGTTAGGACTGACGAGAGTTAAGAACCTCTTGTTGTAATGCAACATCTCTTCATAGCAAACGTTTGACAACTTCAACGCAAGAGATTCGCTCAATGAAACCGAGGTTAAAAGGTCACCTAGCGCATAATGAAACATCGCATGAATGTGGAGTCAAAAATAAACTTTCCCACAAAGACATACAAATAATCAGAAATAAAACTTACTTCCTTTTGCCAAAAAGTCTAGTTGTCCCCTCCGATGCAGCAAGTTGAAATGAACACAATCAGATAACTCCTCAATGGCTCCTACCTGAGTTTCAAAGATTTCCTGCATTTTTTGTAAAAATGAATATTATATGTCTTTAAGTTCAATATTCCCATGGATTCCTAGCTTTATTGATCAAATTAATGATCAAATGCCTCTTATCTCTTAAAGAAATATTTATAGCATTTTACAGGCAAGCATTTGTTGCAAACCTCGTTCTTGATGGATTTTTCAAATATGTCCTCCTCTTCCAAAAGTGACTTCTGACTCTACAAAAATGTCAAAAAAAGTTTGTAAGGCTTTGTTTCATGAGACGAAAAATAATACTGGGAATAAAAAAAGCATTAAAAGATATTAGAATAAAAATTAAAGTTAAAAATAAAAGTTGGATTAAAAGTGAAGGACCATCAAAATGATCTTGTATTTCAAAGACTCTGGAGAAGCTAGAGATTGATTTTGAATGAGTTGACATTTGCTTGGAAGTTTATCTTTGAAAACCTCTTTCATCGTCACCACCATCTTCTTCTGTTGTTCCGGACGACAATGATTCAATAAATTGATGATGAGAGGATATCTGAAAATCAATTGAATTCCTCACGTTTTAACCTAAATAATTAATTAATTATAATTAATTAATAATTGTTAATTAATTTCAAATCTAGTAATAAATTGTTTTGTTACGAATTCTTTGTAATCACTAAATAGCTTAAATTACATTTAATAACAACTGAAAATTACATTTTTGAGTTTGCAATCAACGGAGACTAACGGAGATTTGGAGAAGGCGTGAAGGTTGATGACCTCGATAACAGACTTAAATGAATGATCTGAAGATGATCCCCTTTTATCCTTCACAATGGGTTCATCGTTCGGTCCATCCCAGCAATCAACTAGTACGAATAATCGATGCTAATGAATCTAACAAAGGACTCGCACGTATTTTGATTCACTTGTAAGGTATCGACAGCCTTTCATGAGTGCAGCTTCAAAGCTTTGAGCAGAAAGATTCCCATTGGATGATCTGATTAAATAGTTTTTCTTCTAATTCATATTTTATTTCATCAACTTTAAGACATCCTAAAAATAATGTGCTTATAATCTCAATAGGAAGCTCCAATAATTGGTAATTAATCATGAAGGACTCTTAAACTTGGTTATTTCTGTCAATTTCATGTTAATGGACAATGAACTATCTCAACATCACATCGACTTCTAAGTGGAGTGCGTCGGTATAAAGTGACTGTAATTTGACCGAGAGGCCAATCAACTAAAGGATGTCCGACTCTTTGATCGACTCGATGAATATTGAAAAGCAGATGCATAATAACACATTCGAGCCTAACGTGTTGTACGAGGATGCGATGAAGTAGTGACACAACGGCTGTTCCATGTCCTGACACACACTTAGGCAGCTCGGATCGAAAATGCCGGCCTCGTTAGACATCAGATAGAGCGAGAACCCTGGTAAAGGAAATGGAGAAAAATGAGAACGATCGAAAAGACCTGTGCGGGTCGGTCAACCGTCGATGCCGAGACGTCCTCGTTTGCGACCCTCTTCCGAGGGTTCGTGCGAAGCGACTATTTCTCTACATTCTTCTGCTGTTAGACCTGTGATCTGTTTGATAAATATTAGGATAATTAAAAATCATAACAGCATTAATTGAGTCATAGATTAAAAGCAATGATATTAGTGCTCACAAAGATAATAGCACAACAAGATGTAAAGGAGGGCAAAGCATAAAATATTGAAAACATTAAATTAAACTGCATCACACCAGGGTTTTAAAAACCTTATTAATAGGTTCACTCTGTTTTGGTTTTGCTTCCTCAACTTGCAGGGGTTTTAAGTTATAATTATTGATATATTCAGCCAATTTATAAGTGCCCATCAATAATCATGGTAGGGTGAGAGGGCACAACAACAGCTGACATTTGCTCTGAATATAAAAACCAATAAAACAATATAATAAAACAAGAATAACAAGATCGCAATACCGAGTAATCAACCGGGAGCATAAATGATATAATATAAATAGCACAAGATCCAAAATTGAGTAAAGGTTATGATGCACATGATTGAATGTAGAGATGTTTATAGGATGGATATCAATAGTTCAGCTGTTTGAGAGGCCTGAACGTCAGTTGAAAGAGTATTCCACATCCTGGATCCAAAGACACGAAAGACTGTCACGATGCTTCAGAGTTCAGAACAAGAGGGATTCTACTGCAGTATGAATGATTCTCTTCCTGATCAGTGAGATGTTGAATTTTGAAGGCAAAATTTCACCATCAAATCCAAAGGTATTTAACTCTTCATGCCAAGCACATTTAATGATATCTTAATGGTTGCAAACTTCCATACTCATATGTGTTTGGAAATACAAATGAACCAAGCAAAAGCAAACAAAACTCACTCCTTGCTCTGTTTCTGCAAACATCTTCAATTCCTCACAAGTCATGTAATCAACTTTCTTGGAATATCTTCAAAATCAAATCACCATTTATGTTGACCAACAACACAATAATTATTATAAGTACTTCAAATATGACATCTTAAAACAAGAAATATGATGAAGAACCTGACGAAGAGGGACAAAATATCGGGTCTTGCGGATATTTTTTTGAAAAGGTCCACAAATTCAGAGCAGTTGATTGCGATGACCCCCTCTTTATTCAGACATGTTTCCTTTGCATAAGAAGGTGTCACAAAGTAGAAATAGATGTTAATGTGCATCTTATAATAATATATTGACCAACGGTAACAAAAAAGATCTTAGAAAAATGAAAACCAACTCTGAGCAAACGCTGAATTTGATGAGAGGATAAACTGCCGTTGATTTTTTTCATGAGGTCGATAACTTCATCTACTGTAAGTTCCCCTTTCTTGTGAATGTCGGCCAATTGAAACATGTTTTCGAGCCACCTGTTAACGTGATAATTATTCACAATCATGCAGTCTAGTTAATGGATTCTGGTGCGGCTTGTTGAAACATTCATTCGACATGTCAATTATGACAAATCAATATTAAAAGGCTTTCCTCTTAAAAATCATCTGCAAAAATTAAAGCCCACTTGTCTCTAAGTGGTTTCTCTATTCCCAAGTTGCCACCTGAAAGGAGCATCAGAGAACTTGATGAATATAAAGTGAAATGCAATTTAACACGAAGCCTTACAAAATAATAAGTAATAATAATAATAATATCCTTACACTTGTTGTCATAATTTACGCCTCGCTCGATTAACCGACAACGTACGAGTCGACGTCTTTAATTTGCGAAAGATCTGTTACATCGCTTTATCCATCCCGGCAATGAATGTTTTTAATGAATACCCAAAGACTGAATGCTTCTCGAGTCGTTGGCTGGAAATAATCATTCGAGACCCGAAGACAAGATAATCACATCGAGATCCACCATCATAAATTACATAAAGTATATTGCAAGATCAAGCAGCGGACATTGAAACAGACCCGAAACCAAAAACGCAGGATGCGACCCCATTAACGGACGGCTCGTCTCTCGGATGCATTTACAAACTCGTCTCTCGGATGCATTTACAAACTCAGGTGCCATTTCATATTATAATTGGCTGTCACAAATGTTCTCAACTCAGACATTTTTACATCATTCTGTGTACGAGAGAAACTGGCACATTTCATTTATTATTCATTGCCGGATTGATGGACCGAACCGCGACGGGAGTCCAGAATTCATTTCACATTGGTCTGATTTCAGATTTCATTTGTTACTCAAGCAAAACAAGGACAAATTTAGTGGTTGCATACATTAAAAAGTAAAGTTACGGAAGTAAGCTGTACACGTAGTAAACGAACGAAACAGTAAGCCGACAACACGCAAGGTTTTAGGAAGTGAAAAGTCGATGAAAATGGATAGCGATGAACAGTTGATAACTTCATTCACAATCACACTAAATCTGCAACCACCACTTAACATGTGTAAAAATAATTTCTTCCTGAAAATAATAAAGCTTATGCTGACCATCATGTTTGAGCTTGAGAAAGTTGAGCCCTGTGATCCAAGTGTTTGCCTCATCTGCAGAGTTTGCAATAAGATCCAGGGATTGGAATGAATCTCCGGTGACAATCGAGAAAACACATCCATTGTGAGAATATAAACTCTTCGGGGCCGAGGAAAGTCTCCCGCATCGGATTTCTTTTATTTGATCGATGGTGACTGCAATGAAATCAAGTTAATTTGGCAACTAAAGCAGATGTTAATCAATTCAACTTTTAACTTAAAAATGGACTAATCATTCATGCTCATTTTGATGCTGACTTTTAGCTTTGCTGGGTTTTTTTGATGACGGATGCCACGTGATTTCCTTCAGGTTTGAAGAAAGAAGAAATACTCTTTTGTATTGTCGACCATTTGATTTTAATTTTATGAATACACTCCCACTTTGCATAAAATATAGACAGTCAGTAGCTGAAAGTAATCAAATAACAATTTTTTTCAATTTTGAAATAAATTTAGTTATATTTTATTATGAAACAAATTGAAAAATTGGCATTGCAGAGTTTGGCACAAATCAAATAGAATGAAAAATCAGGCATTCTCCAAAAAATGCATATATAGCAATATTTTTATCTATAGAAAATATTTTCAAAAACAAAAGAAAACAAAACAAACCACTAGCAATTGTCTTGTCGTCAGGAGTAATAGAACTAAACGATACAGTCTTTTTTTTGTTTTCATGTCTTTGATTATCTCCTTTTTTCAAGCTACTTTTTCTAGGAAATGGAACGTCATTTGAAGGCTTTAAAGTGCTGCCGCTCTGGTCACCATTCTCATTAACTGTTGAGATAAAAACATCACCGAATTCGTCACAACCACCGGCATCATAATCTCCAGATAGAGCACATGCAACCACATCGGCCTCCATCTCTCCACTGTCACCACCAATTTTAATGTCCGTGGCTTTAATCCATATAATGCTCCGACATCGCCTAAACTAGCATCTCGATCAGATCATAATTTACATCGCGGGGATCCGCTCAAGTTGACAATTATTGACCATGGTTATTCTTGGTGTTTCCTCGACCCTGCTGCGTTTTCAAATAATTAAGCTAAACCTTATTTCATGCCAACAAATATAAAAGATCTATTTAAGATGAAATAATTAGTGCTCAATCCTCACAATTTGTGAATCGATTCAGAAATGTTCTTAGAAGCAGGAACCGATGCAAAAGCTGAAATTCAGGATAATATTAAAACAAATGGAATATTACAGCTGTAACTGTTCAGCTAATGTTAAAATACGAAAAAAACATTTATGATTATTCAGACTAGCTATATAATAAATGTTTTCAAATATGTGTTTTTATTTTCAAGATCAGATCCATGTCCTCTAATTAAAAACATATCAGATTAATTTGTTTCATGGATCATCTGCTGCATGAATTTGTTACGCACGTCCCTTCTTTTCCAGCAGTTTTGCCGCAATTGCAAAAAAGCACTATTTGCATTACTCCATCTATAGAATAAACTGGAGCTACCTTTTCATTCATTCATTCATTCATTCATTCATTCATTCATTCATTCATTCATTCATTCATTCATTCATTTATTCATTTCTTGAGGTCATCTTACGAAAAACATAAACCAAAATTCAAGTATATACAAAAACAAATTCTGATGACACCCAAATGCTGCACTGTTCCCGCTAATTGGGCCACCCACATAGAATCTACATAACATTTTATATAATACAATTGTACAAGTATACAAATAATAAAGTTATGGTGTTAAGAATTGCAGAATTAGATCAGTGAATCAAGAGCCTCAGTGATCCTCGAATGTAATTGTATGAGAGGCAAGTACTTGGAGTGACCTCCTCTAAATCCGAATTGGTTGTTTGACATCAGAGAAAACTTTGAGAGGTATTTGAAAGTCATAAGTCACCTTTTCGAAAAACTTTGAGAAGTAGCTCAAGACCGAGATTGGTCGACAGTTTGAAGTGATGTTTTTATCACCTGCTTTATCAATCGGAATGACTTTTGTTAACTTTAATTGGTCAGAAAACTCCCCAAAAAACAGCGAGTGATTTTATGATTGAAGCCAGGGGTTGTGCGATATGTCGAATTGAATTTTTTGCCAAGCAAGGATCTATTTCATCGTATCCGCAGCTATGAATTACTTTGATTTCTTTGGCTAGGTTGATTATTTCACTGGGAGTTGTTGGAAGGATGGCTATTGATTGAACTACTGGAAACTTTAGGTAAGAGTCAAAAGACGATTGTTGCTGTGGTATTTGTTTAGCCAGTTCAGATCCAATGTTGGCAAAGTAAACGTTGAAGCGATTTGCAATGTCAGAGGGAGAGGTGAAAAATGTGCCTTCTTTGAGAGAATACCTTTGCATGGATGCTCATACTTTTGCTTATTAATTAGGAGATTGATTAGTTTCAAAGTTGTTTTTAAATTGTTCTGACATGAAGTAAACTTGCATGAATAGAACCGTTTGATTGATGCAGCTTTCAGTGTTTTGAAATGATTTCTAAATTTAATGAATTTTTCTTTAAATGGAAGGACTAAATGACTCCAGATTCTGTCTAATTGACATAAATAGCCTTCATCTTATCCTTATCTAGACTTCCTTTAAGTTAGCGCTTGTTCAATGGTCACAGTTCGTTTTATAATTAAATACCGGAGTTAATATTTTAGTTATGAGTTAACTAGGTCTCGAAATGTTTCTTGCTATTTCCAACCCGAGGTTATGGAATATTGGCGGCATCGCTGTGTTCACAACAAAAAACGATTGAATGTGTAAATGTAGTTCGTTTACAGAGCGCTATATGCATAGCGTCAGAGGCGCCTTTTATTAACCATTTATGCAGTGCAAAACTTTATTTATGAGCTTCCCAAGGGCGCTTGCGGCAGTGCAGGCTGGGTAACGAATACGACACATTACGACTGTTGCCATTACCGCCGTATGCATGAACGTAACCCTCTCGGCCAACATGCACGCCATGATGCCATGAAGTTCAAAAGATGCATAAGACATTATTTCAACTCAAGCTTCTTTGGAGTGTTACTTTACAAAAGAATCTAAAAATAAATACGTTAGAAATTTGTCTTTTGTGCCATCAAATCATTTACGATTACAAACCTTTCAGAGGGAAAATTATTATCCAAAGTTTCGATTAAATGTTGTGTGGCTTTAAAGATTAAAATTGAACTACAACATCACAATTTCTGAACTAAACGGATGTTATTGACAGAAGCATTTGTTTGAGTGACGTGAGTATCACTTTGTAAATGACAATGTCGATTGATGGAGAACCAAGAAAAGACAGAAGATCTTGAAACTTCAAGAAATGCATTTCATTCGCAAAAACAAGGTTGAAAACATATTGAGGGAGCCTTAGAACTAAATTGGAATGGAAAAGTTGCAGTCGAATAAACAATTTGTCACACGGCTTTTTCCCTGGCTTTAATAAAATCTCATGAATAATTGCCATGAAAAACAAACATTAAATTTTAAATAAAATTTTAGTATTAAGACTTTACCAATGTTTGTTTCCAAAGTATAAAAGTCGAAGTATTCCTTCTAGAGCTTGGTTCAACCATTAGTGAGCGAGTAAGTTCTAGGATGGTTAAGACGCAAAGACTTAATTTGGGGGGGGGGGGGCAAGAGGGGCCGTTGCCCTCCCCCTTTCTTCCGAGTGGCTGTTGAACCCCTGACTTATGGCGAGAGGCGAGAAGCAGAAGAAGAGGTCATCTCATCAAGGGTAGTTGGAGAGGTGACGGACAAAAGCCAACTCAGCTTTTTTTAAGGGAGCGACTTCTGTTAGTTCTACTAGATTTCCATGGTTATGCGGTAAGGTTAGGTTTAGGGGTAGGAATAAGGTTAGAGATGGAGTTAGGTACCAAAAGTCGCTGCCTGTGGGTTGGCTTTTGCCGTCACTTGGCCAACAATCCTCATCAAGGTGCGCGAAGATTTGCCCTCCCCCTGGAAAAAGCTGAAATGACCAAAGTCCCTGTTAAGATGGAGAATTTGAGAGACCCATAGGGTGAAGTGAAGGGAAGAAGGCCTCTGCAAAGTTAGAATATAATTTAGCACAAAGATGGCTTCACTATCGAATAAGTTAAATAAAGAAATCATCCACGTCATTGCATTTGTCAAATTTAAAATAGGCCTAAGTAAATAAAGTATTAATAAAATAAAATAAATAGGTAAATACGGATATTATAGAAATCAAAAATAAGGAATAGTTGTTACCTAGATTTCTGCTATCTTAACCATTGTAAATATGTTATGTTACGTTGTATTGTGTTATGTTGTGTTGTTGCTATGTTGTGTTTTGTTGTGTTGTGATGTGTTATGTTGCGCTGTGTTGTGTTGTGCTAGTAAAAATGTGAAATTTGAAACATTGTTGAAATGTGAAGTTTTGCTCTTGGTTAAAATTTCATTCCAAAAATGTTCAATCCGAATTCTCTTAATGAAGACCACTTGGGAACTCGAAATGAATCAAGTGACGCATCAATAATGCACATTTAAACCCATTGCCATTTTCTATTTTCCACATTTGAATATTGTAATTATATTTTATTTTATAATTATTTGTTATATTATTTGGTTTTAAAGCTTTTTAAAACTCTTTTCACTCTTCAATTTCTTTTAAAACAAATTTTTAAGAAGAAAATAAGCACTAGGAATGCCACTAAAAACAAAGTTGATTGTTAATGGTGAAATTTTATAACATCAGTTAATTAGTTGGTTTTTCAAAGGTTCCTTTGGATCGTCACCAGCTCAGGATCCCGAGATCTAAATCGTTAATTGTGGAGGATGTGGATGATCAATGCTTGGTTCCATGGCAGTGCTAGGAATTATCGAGAGTTCCTCAGAATCGGGTGACATGTCGATGCTGAGAAAAATAAACAAGTAGTAATGAAATGCCACAAGAGTGATCGAACTCATTGCTTCTAATAACATGTCCTATCAATCAGACTGATAGGAGTGATGTCAGCCATTTATATTAATTTGCTATCAGCATTTACTATTGTGAACAGACAGTGAGTCCTGCCCTGGCGTAGCTGGTGGGGGAGCCAAAATCCCCAGCTACGCTTCTGGTCCTGCCTATTTATTGCCTGTGTAAATTTGGATACCAAAAATAATTGAAAAAATTGAAATTGTTCTTCTTTAAAGAACAAGAAGTTATTACTCGTTAAAAACGAGTTAAAACTACTCCTCAATAATCGGTTATTTACGTGGCGCCAAGTACGGCAACGAAGGCAGACCACGAAGAGGACATCCTCAGATTACGTTTCATTGCCCAACACTGCTGTTTCATTGCTGGCTCACTGGCACCGGATATGTTCAAGGATGAAGTGAGTTCCACCTGGATTAAACATGCCAATCCTCATCGCATGCAGAACCACAACAATATCCTCGTCTTCCTCAATTTCTTGAGCTTGAAAGCGTTATGCAAGTCCACGGTTTTGCATCGATTTTTATCCGAGTTTGTTTACTTTTATTGGCGTAAATAAATTCATTTGAAACGTCCAATTGCACGCTCCTTGGATTGTTGGAAATATTTTCATCGAGCTCATTTATCCACATTCACATTTTGTTTGCAGGCACAAAGTTAGTTAATGTTATATTTATGCGCAATTAAATTACGTATTTATGTTTCATAATAAATGTTTATTGTGCCTTTAGTTTTTAATAACTCCGTTAAAGAACAGTGCTTGGGAGCAAATGAATGTTTAGTGACACATTGACCCGGTGGTGCCTGTCGAAATGAAAATGAAAAATCGTCGTCACCAGGTTTGCTGGAGTTAATGAAATTATCGCGAATGTCTTCTGAGAACAAATTAATGAAAAATATGATGATGACGAGGACGAAGATGAAGATGATGTTGATGATAATGATGACGTTAAGACAAATCATTAATGCTTAGTTGAGGAGTAATCGAAACTTGCCGAAAGGCATTAATGGGTTCGTGGTTCTTGTTGAAACAAATCACACGTCACTCACTGAGAGGCAGAAGAAGCGAGACATCGAAACACCGCCAAATGATTTCATTTTCTGCCTCGGATGACGTGAAGGTGCCAGTGAAGAAAAGGAATTGGGGTCCTAATTAATTGAAAGTGTCACGGATTTCAAATATATGTTTTACCTCAACGTCGTCATAAGGTCTCACGAAGTCCCATTAGGTCGAAACCACTCCCAGTTCGCCTCAACATTTGGATTCAATTGACACAGAATGAAGTGATGGAGTGTATTCTCTGTCGTGCTATGATACAGGGGAATGATGAAGACAACAGCAGGGGAGAAGCCACGTGCAAGCAAATATTTTAAGCCTGCACACGGCTATATTAAGACACCTATTGCACAGCTTTTGTATGCTCTTGTGTTGTCGCAACATGGAGATGTGGTCGACGGGCACCTCACACGATGCAACATTTCCGACATCAGTTTTCACCATCCTCGTTATTTTCCACCAATTAATGCATTTACTTCTTTTATTTCTTTTATTTTATTTTCGCAAATGCCATCCAGTGTACTATAAGTAGTTATAGAGATTAACTCATTCAGCGCGAACATCAAACCCATGAATTACAAAGCATAAATTCGAAAGGACGAACCTTGCAAGAATTTCAAGGAAATTATATTTTTCGTAAATTCTCAATTTCTCAATTCGGAAGCTCGATTTCTCGGATGCGGAGACTGCGCGTGAGTGTAGCATTTGCGAGATGGATAAGCACTGCTTAGGAGATGCGTTAGGCGGAGTCAGGCATTAAAATAATAAACGTACGTGTCCCTCATGAATTTACAAGGAGAGATAAACTGCCCATCGAACGGGAGCAAATAATCTGTTCAGAAGAAATGCACGGCTGTGTGACGATGTCATCCTCATTCAACCGTCGGAACTGGAAATTCGGTGACCTCTGATTCGAAATAAAACACTGACAACTGTTTGTCGGCAGCATGCACAAGAAATATTGAAGTTGTTCCCATTGAAATATTGAAGTTGTTCCCATAGTTGCACCTCCTGCTCTCCTGAAGAATCAAAATGTTGCTCAAGTTTCAACATAACTCGAGTCCAGTTTCTTGACAAACACTATCCAAGTGAGCAAACACTCTCTTTATTGCATCCGTTAGAATTTTGTTGACATTGGAAATTCAACTTGTCGGCATTCCTTTTCGGAAAATTATTTTGAAATGAGAATTACATTAGGTTGACTTACATTGCTAGTTCTAATATCACGTCGATGAAGCATGACGATATTCAATGTTCTTGTGTTTCATTTCAAAGTTACTTTCAAAATTATGCTGTAATAATAATAATAATAATAATGAATATTACCATTATTAAATAAATACATCTAATAGGCAGGCGGTCTTAATTAACTTTCGATCAAATAAAATAAAATTATTACAAATTTCAAACTCCGGTGAAATTTGGTCCAGTCGACTGAAGTGTGATTGAATTAATCGAACGACTTGAGAGGTCACCTTTTCTAATGAGGCGCATTCAAATTAATTCAAGTACGGATGATTTGTTGGTTGTTTTGTGCGGACTCGCGAAATAATAGCAAATATTGGAAAGATTAAATTCAGCTGAAATATTAACAATTACAAATACACATCGAAATGTATGGGACACAATCATTCTCGTAGCTCTTTGCAGCCTGTAAAATCTGAACTGATATCGGTGGATGAAATTTAAATTCTCGTGTCTTGGAGAATATCAACATGTTTTAAAAGTGAATGCAATTGTATTACGTTTAAGCATTTTAATGGAGTTTCACAACGTTCATGAAACTGAAAAATACATTTTTATTCATTTCATCGAATAAAGCAAATTACTGAGCAAACGTGTCCGTCCAACGTCATAATTCTGAATAAAAGTGAAATTCTGAAAAGGTCGCTACGAATTACTTGGACATCCGAGCAGATGAGCACCTGGACAAATTGATGCCATGCAATCCTCTCGCAACCATGCATCACCCTCTCGGTGTACTTTCATGCCAGCTCTCATACCATTTATATAGAACCTATTAAACACGTGTTTTACAAGGGAGAGTCTTAAAATAAGGAATACGGCGTGAATAATTAAATACGAATTAAATCATGTATGATGAAAAATGTCGTGCGTACCGAGAGAGGCAAAGAAGCAGCTGCTTGTAAAAGAGCAGGTGCACGCAACGATGCACCGCTGAAGACCACTATTCTACGATTTTTCCTCTTGGAAAATAAAATTTCAGGAAAATTCGTATATTTTTGCATCACGTGTGTTGAGGTAACGAGATGTCCGAATGTTGCAAGGACTAACAGGCTCCATAAACAATTTCTACTTTCATTCGTCATTTTTAAGTTTAAATTTTGGTCTAATCACGAATTAATTACTTTTTTCGGATGTTCTCAAGCAATGTCCTCATCACAATGTCATGGTGCTTGTTTGGAGGGAAAAGTCTTTTCCAACAAAAATTACGACAGACCAATAAATTACTAAACACAGGGAAAAACAAATTTCTCGCCTTTCGAAGAATACTTGCTGCAATGGACATTATTTGTTGGACAACTTTCGAATAACTTCAAAACCTTTCAAGAAATTCAAATTTTTTTAATAATTTCATAAATGGAAAATACACTCCAAATGCATTTTGCATGAACACTTGAATACGTTTGAATACTTTTCACAGAGTTGAGGATCCACCGTTCATGCTATTTGCTGCTTTTTAAGATCATTTTGAGTTTAGAGAGGCCACATTTGTCCTTAAATTTTATTTTAAATGGTTAAAATAAGTAGTTGTTGTGAGGCACAAATGTATATCAACATGTGAAAGCACAAATCAAATTAATTGTTTGACTCAATTTCAAATACGTGAGTTTGATCAGTAATTGTCCGATTAACACAGCAAGGAACAAAACAGAAAGTCATCACGTCTGAACATTTTTCAAGATATTTATTACTTAATGCATTTATTACTGTTATTATTAATAATTCGAGTTTATCGATGCTAACAATCCAAGCAAGAAGAGAGGAGCGCATTCCACTGGATTTTGATAAGAATCAGAACAAACTTGAGTCCTTAACTCGGTGGAAATGCATCTTCGGAATGTTCCATGCGCCACTTGTTCGCTTCCACTCAACCTTGTCCAAGACTTACTGCCTCCTATACTTCAAACATTCGCCCACTCGATGTTATGCAATTCAGGTTATTGATAGGATTATTTAGAACTTCACTTGAGACTTTATTCACCTGTTCAGAGGTTGGTTTTTTTTTTAAATTAAAGTTCTAGGTTTTAAATGCTTTTGTTCTTATTTTATTGGTTAATTATTAATTTATATCCGTTCTTATTTGGTTGGCAATAATTAACTTTTCTTAAATGTCATCGAATCCTCGCAGCTATGAACTTCATAATAAAAGTAATTGTTCCTCAACGAACTGCTCGTGTTCTCTGCAACAACAACGTAGTTTGAGGCATCAAGTGGGACATTTTTATCCTTACACAAAAAGAAAACCAAGGATGCAATGGAACCACACAAGAAGAATCAGAAGAATGGATGTTTAAAGGAAAAATGTTTTTTCAGCTTCGATTGTTTGTGCAGATTCACAGTGTTTGAGTTTCTTTTTGAGTCTCGTTCGATGCTCAGGGTTTGATTTTACATCGGAATGAAATAAAAACCGCACGAAATAAAAAGCTGCAAGGAACAAAAATAGAAAGGAAATCTTGGACCTCAGGTGCCGAGTGCTTGCATCACTGGAGCCTCATTCACACCCATTTGAATTCATTAAAAGTTCAATCGATTCATATGGAATTATCACAACGACTAATTAATATTCTGACGAGATGATGCATTGCTCGGGCGTCCAATTAAAAGCTTTTTTGTAATAACTTGCATTTATTTGCACCGAATAAATCGCTTAAATCCTAAACGCAGAGTTAGAATTGAATGTGGTCAGTACTTGGCATGTTTTGAGTTCCGTGGTTCTCTCCAATGATGGAGAGGCTTTCATTCAGGAATGAATCTTTTGATCATTTCGATGCTCATCGAAGGAAATTTTAAGACATTACTGAGCACGATTGAAAAGACTGCGACTGAACCTTGAATTTGTGACATTGAACTCAAACACTCGAGCACCTGTTGACGCCATAAGCTGCTTTCCTCAATCGGTTTTTCTTCGACGAATAAATGAATATTTCGTACCCAGACACATTAAATTCTTCATGTGGACTTGAAAACATTTTCGACGTTTTCATCGAACAACATCGAACATCACAAAACATCATCTACGTGGAACTGATTTTGAAAGAAGACATCTTTCTACTCGGTTTGTTTACTTATGGCCGAGCAAGAAACCATGTTTAAGACGTCATCATCATCATCCACAGCAGATTCGTATCTGAATTAAAAAGTTACGACGGACAAATAGCCTGATGGTCAGAGGAAGATTATGAAAGTCGCTATTTATAGACGCATGAAGCAGCCAATGAGAGTCAACTTAATGATTGTTTGTCTGACATGCGAACCTAGTTTTTCCCGCCATTTACAGTCTTCGTTGTGGTTCTTAAATTGCTCACAAACGAGGTCCTTATTGCAATGAGACGTTTGGAAAATATTTATGAATTTTCCGCCAAAACTCATCAAGACGTCACGTGATATTATTCTAGAAACTCGTTTTGCAACCTCAATTTGAAGTTTTAAATATTTCCTTGCAATTAAAGCCTTTATTTGGTTGCAACGTTCAAAGATTTAATAATTTGAATGGTTTTAAACACTTTTTGTTTGTTTTGTGTTGCTTGTTTGTTGTTTGTTTTGTGTTTGGACCTGAAAGTGTTCCTCTCATCGTCATCCTCCTCTGCATGATTCTCACGCTTGAAAGTTTCAACTCAGAATTTGCTCAAGAAATTGAATCGGACTCATCGACCTCTCAGAAGTGTGGCTATCTGTTTATCAAATTACGCAGGAGTCCATGATTGAGGGTCCCAATATTCTTTGCACCCGTTGCTGTATAGATCCATCCTTAATTGGTGAGAAGTTGCTGAGTCATTGAGTCCTCATCCTGAGGTTGCGACGTCATCCAGTTGTTGTGATTACTCATCGAGGTCAGGTCAGATCGACAGATCGGTTCAGATCTCACCTTTGACCTAATTTTACGAGGCTGTCACGTGATACGAATTGCGGTTTCGAAATGTTTAGTCGGTGGGTCGGAAAGTTTAATGCCAGTGAACATTTAATAACCATGTTGTTTGGATGTTGCTGATTTTGAATATTTGATATTTCATTAATAAACGATATTTATTGGAAAAAGAGGTCTTTTATTATGTACTCAATCATTATTATTGATCTCCTGCATTCTTATTGATTATTATGGATCCATTGATGTTGTATATCATTGTTATTAGTTTAGTGATACCTGTGCATCATCGTTAATCATTTATTGATCTTAATCTTTAACCTTTGTTGTGAACTTTCACCTTTATCAGTCCGTCACATCACAGATGCTTTTCTTTTCAGAATGTTTACCCGTCCATGATTTTGCAACTTTGTAAACATTTTTCAAAATACTGAAAGTATTTGATTTTAAGTTCGAGATAAAACCACTTCAATTTCGACAATTTTCTAAGCAATAAAATGATTTATGAAATAATTTGTCTAAGCGTGGCATTTGATTTTATTTTCTCTCGGATTATTAGACCTTCCATTTAGAACTTGCAAATGAACGTAGAAAGAAAATGTTCACAATTTTAAAAATTATTAATAAATTTCAATTATATTGAAACACATTTTATTTAAAACATTTAAATAGACATTAAGGAACATTAAGCCTGAGTCTCGCCTGTTGGCTGATCAATGCCCATTCAAGACCCAGTAGCCTTCCAGCAACTCCGACAAGCAACCTCTGTTCGCCATAATTTGCCCTCCTGGTCCATCAGTTGCAACTCCACACATCCGTCCTCCCTCATCCAAGTGACAAACTCCATCTCAAATTACAGGAAACGATCGCATCTTCCCAAAATCAACCACAACCTTTCGACTGGCAGTGAGAATTCAACTCCTTTCAATCCGACTTCAGAATGGTATCCTCTGCTTCGACCTGCCTCTCAACAGACGAACAAGATGCATGAACGCCTCTCCGCTGCCACAGGACACATGAGCAACATCTCGACCGACATCAACAAGTTACCCTCCGCTCAACCAGAAAATCAGGAGTGCCTGAAACTCCAGCAGAACAATCAGCTTCTGGCCTGCCACAGTTTTGACGAGAAGAAAATCAAGTCACAAACTCCGTTCGAGACTTCCAAGTCTGTTGATGAGAATCTGCTCAGAGATATCGAGCGTCAACTCACAGCCAGCTCTGCTGATGCTGATGCTGCACATTCGAACTTCCCTAAGCGCTTCAATGCGGAAACTTTCGCGGGATCAGAGAGTCATTTTCAGGTGAGACTGAAAGAAAACAACCAAGAGCACTGGAATTTTACGCTGCCACAGGATTTTTCAGCGATCCAAGAGGAATGTCCCTCTTGTAGAAGCGAGTTGTCTGCCAAGAATTTGAGGTTAATTTTAAATGAAGTCATGGACATTCAAAATCCATTATTTGTTGTAAATATTTACAGTCCAATATTAAAATAGACAGGACTACACAAACACCTGGCACAAAGCAGACATTGCCTTTAAATGGGAGCATAACATAAAATAAGCACAATATGTCTCCTGCTTGAGAATCTATTACTCCCATTAAATGTGCTACGAACTGTGCCTATTCTTAAATTCTCCGAGTGTGCGCATTCCAGAGAATGTGGCTCATTTGAGGAAAGAAAATCCCCCGTTTATACATTAGGATCTGAAGTTTTTTTGTCTTGGATTCCACATGGCATCGTTTATCGTTCGTGGACATGCGGGAGTTTGTTTACATTGAGAGACAAATTTATGCCACCCACCGAAGTAAATATTTGTCCTGTCTTTGTCTTTTTGATCTTCAAATCGACCAAGTCCACGGTCTTACAGTCAATATGTGTCAAGTTAAATGTTTTCGTACGATTTAAATTATTATAATAGGAGTTTTCATTTGTTGAAATGTTTTTCTCGCCAACAAAACATCTCCATGTTGATTGGAAACACGAAGGATCAACCTTGGTTTTTAAATGTTAGGATTTCCACAAATTTGCATTAAAGGCAAAGGACAAGTGCGTTCTTGTAAGGCATGCAAGCGTGAGCTAGAAGAGGTGTTTTACTTGTAATTCGAACGTTTTATTTAATATTTAAAATTATTATTTAATACCCACTTACGTATAATTAACATGTCAAATCATGTTAAATTAATAAATAAGGACTTTTTCAACGAGTATGCATTAAATGCTGGAAACTATGTCGGCAAATGAATAGAAGCCATATTTGTTCCAGAGGCAAGAAGACTTCTTTTGAAATGAATGATGACGTCATTGATCAGCAAGAAATCCCGGAGACGATTTCTCTCATTCAGACGAACAACTCGCCTGAATGCAGGCCTCCGAGAGACGACTTTGTTTACGAATTTGAAAGGAAGCAACAGAAACACCAAACGACTCATCGTATCTTTGCCAATCCTTGCGCCTCGAGACAGGACGATCATTTTGCAATGTACAACTCCGCTTCAAACGAACGCATCGCCATCAACGTCAGTGGTCTGCGCTTCGAAACTCAGCTCTCGACGATCGAAAGATTCTCGGACACCCTGCTGGGATGTCGGGAAAAGCGTAACCGCTACTTTGATCCTCTGAAAAATGAATATTTCTTCGACCGAAACAGACCGAGTTTCGATGCCATCCTGTATTATTACCAAAGTGGTGGCAGATTGAGGAGGCCCGTCAACGTTCCGACCGATGTTTTTACGGAAGAAATCAAATTCTATGAGTTGGACAGCCAAGCAATTGAACAATACTTGGAGGTTCGAAAGCATCAATTTATAATGTTTCAACTCGGAGTGATTTATCAAACAAACAAATTGGTCTCCTTTAACCACTATAAATTAATGTTAAGTTAATTAATTGATTTATTCAATAGTACAATTTATCGATTAATTATTCGAAGGTAAAATTCCTAAATATTTTTCAGGACGAAGGTTATACCAAGGAGGAAGTTCGTCCGATGCCAGTGAATGAATTTCAGCGGAAAGTGTGGCTCTTGATGGAATATCCTGAAAGTTCAATGGCTGCTCGTCTCCTTGCACTTGTGTCAGTTTCTGTCATTCTTCTTTCCATCGTCATCTTCTGCCTTGAAACTCTGCCCCAGTTTAAAAACTACAGGTATCATTTTGCTTACTCAGATCGTAGGGTTGAATACTCAATGCTAAGGTTAAACTTGAATTAATGAATGAAAGCAGTTAATTAATTTTGTTTAAATTATTAATGGATCTTAACAGTTAGTAGTTAATGGATTCATTTTAAATTAATTTATAATTAGATTTTAAATTCAATTCAACTAATTTACACTTAATGCTTGATGTTCAAGAATGGTCAATGCCAGCGGTAACAGTTCGGAGACGAGAGTGGAGGAAGACATTCCCAAGTTCACCGAGCCATTCTTCATAGTGGAGACAGGATGCATAATTTGGTTCTTCACGGAGCTTCTTCTTCGCTTCTTATCTTGTCCGAACAGACTGTGTTTCATAAAAAACATCATGAACATCATAGACTTACTGGCCATCATGCCCTACCTCATCACCATCTGTACGATGTTCATTAATTCCGACAGAGCAGGCGTCAACAACCAGGCCATGTCCCTGGCCATACTTCGAGTCATCAGACTCGTCCGTGTTTTCAGGATTTTCAAGTTATCCCGGCATTCGAAAGGCCAGTTCTTAAGCATTTTTCAGGGCCTTCACGCATCTTTCATCATAGACATTTTATTGCAGGACTCCAAATCCTGGGGCAAACAATCAAAGCCAGCATGAGAGAGTTGGGTCTACTGATCTTCTTCCTGCTCATATGCGTCATCCTTTTCTCCAGCGCTGTCTATTTCGCGGAGGCAGACACCACCAACAGCCACTTCCGAAGCATACCGGACGCTTTCTGGTGGGCCGTCGTAACCATGACGACCGTGGGCTATGGGGACATGATGCCAATCAGTGCCTGGGGAAAGCTGGTTGGGTCCCTGTGCGCCATCGCAGGAGTGTTGACGATAGCCTTGCCAGTGCCGGTGATTGTGTCCAATTTTAATTACTTCTACCATAGAGAGGCTGACAGCGAAGAAAGGGACAAATTCCTACAATTACAAGCTGCTGTCACCAATAACAACTCGAAGAGTGCTAACATGTGTCCGGGTATTAACGACGGCGATGGTGATGACGATGTTGTCCTAGGAGATGAAGGCGACGATGGTTACGATGATGTCTTAAACTATGATGTCCACGAGAAGATTCTCGAGGAGTCTGAGTGCTGCCACAGTCGCTGTAAAACAGATTATTTTGATCGCCACATGAACTCGTCCAACAACAACAATTATTAGATTAACGGAGGCTAACTCCGCACTAATAAGCGCTTCATGAATTAATTTTATTACAGACAGTTTCATTATTATGCGCCTAAACAATTTTGAATCATTTTTAAACATCATTTATTCGCTAATCATTGTTGAGAGTGTTATTAAAAGTCTTCATGCTTTGAATGAACTCCAACGTTTTAAGTTCGACTCATGGAGATTGTGAATTAAAATGAAACCGTTTGGTAGAACTTGATAGCGTCGTCTCCGATGAGAAAATGTTGAATCACCAGCAATCTGTTGACACCCAATTACTAGGAAATAAGAAGCAATTAGAACCCACGAAGATATGATCGCATAATCACATTGTCATAAATTTGAGCACCATAGGTTGCCTAGCAGATCGACAACATGTTTTTCTTTCTTTTATTCCTCTTTCGAATAAGTGAGACGTTATTATTCCAAACGCATTCAATGGGATTTTAAAAAATCTTTTTCTCCTCTGTGTAGCAGCCTCTGTGGAAAGCAGTCTCAGGATTGAGGCAATCTGCAGTGGCCACTCAAAGATCTTGACTTGCGGAAGTGAGTCTGTCATCAGAATTTTTCGAGCGAAGATAGAAAATAAAATCGAGAACAAGACTTGCCGAAGTGAGCAGCTAATTGAAAGTTCTTTGGTCCTTTGCGAGAGATCAAAATCTGAAGAAGTCGTAAGGCAATTGTGAGTTTCTTTGAACCTTCAGAAAATTATAATTTCAGTTCTCTAAAAATGACATCAATTTCTGAAGATGCGAAGGTCAAAGGACTTGTAAGATCAATTTCGCAGAGTGTCCCTATCCCTTGCAAATTACTTACCAGTGTGAAGAACAGTTACGAGGTATCTTAAGTGGAGTTATTTACATAGACTCAACTCAAACTCAAATTAAACTTTTTGTCGTTGTTTAACCTCGCAAAACGCAGTCGACTCAACATCAACAACCACAACCACTGCAACGTCGTTGAAAACTTCAACAATTTTTAGCGGATGCAGGAGCAGGAGAAGTCGAGGAATCCTGTGGCATGATGTTCCTGGGAACCACTTGATTGAACAGAAATGTCCAGAACACTACGAAGGTCCGATTGCAACTTAGTTTGTTTGTAAAGGCGTTAACTTGGCGCAACAGTCTTAACTTGAAGCGTGCCTGGATTTTCCCAGCAACCTCGTGACACTGAATTGCATTTCAGTATTCGTAGAAGGTTTTACGCTCTTAAAATAATTAAGATTTAACTTTAAAGACAAAATTAACTTCTGTTTTTTTAAATTAGAAGTTTATGCTTAAGTGCCTGCATTATTTGATTGCATCAAGTTAATAAACTTACCACTCGTTATCTTCTTACCAGGCAATGCTTGGTGGAAGTGTGACGGAAGTGGTGAATGGATTGGCGAGCCGAACTTGTATGGCTGTGTGAAAAGTCTCTTGCTGAACTTCTCTAAAGAGGTTAATATTGAAATTATTTGGCAGAATGAATTCACTTTTCAGATAATCAATTACAAATATTGAGAAATAAATTAGTTATTATTTTGTGTCATCAAATTTGTGGACTTTTTCCCAGTTAAACGAAGAATCTTTTCCTTTGCAAAGAAATGAGACTTGCACTAAATTGAAAGAGCTGATAGATGAAGTATCAACAGGTGGAGACATTAAGGCAGTTTGTGATGTCTTGAAAAAAATTCTTGGAGCATCGACACAAGCTGATCTCCAGCAACATTCCTTAAGAGTGAGTTCAGTCGAGTGTTGCTTTTTTTTTTTAAATAAGCTTTTATGATTTGCAGGCTTTGTTAGATGTGGTAGGCATCTTGGTGGACGAAAGAACTGTCAACTATTGGAGGGAAATTCCTTCTGGTTCTTTCCATCTGTGGAATCTCGTGTCAAACCTTTCCTCCATAGTATCATCGGAAGTTCAACTGCACCACATTCACAGATATATTGGTTAGGTTGTTCACCATTTAACATAATTTATGATTATAATAGCATTAGTAATTAATTGCAAGTATGATGTATTTATCAAATAATAATAATAATAATAATAATTTCTAATAATTAAATTTCTGCTTCCAGAAGTAAACACGAGCAAACCAGAAATTCATTCAAATTGCAATGACGAAGTCTCAATGAATACATTCTTTCATTACACTACCTCAATTGCAAGTGGATTCGTCCATTTATCTTCAAAATCGTGTTAGGATCAAAAGATATTTTAAACCTACAATTTAATTTTAATTTTGTAACTGCTTTTGATCACACTGAAATCCATAATTATTAGGTTCTCAGAAGATTATGGCTATGGACGTGCGGAACATACTTCCTCTGATTGGAATGAAGAACACGAAATATTTTTCCAACTTCTTGACAGTTGCTGCCAGACATCAAAATTGGACGCTTGAAGAGAATAACTTGACAATAATATTGAAATTGGTTAGTTCTGATGAAAAGTTAATTATTAATTGTCATGTTAATTAATGTCATACGTTTATTAATGTCGCAGAAAAATCACAGTCAGAGGAAAGTATCTTGCTTCCGCTGGACGCCCTTTGAAAAGTTAGAAAATGACACATGAAACCATAAAATTAAGATCTATTTAAATAAGTTCTGTTACAAAGAAATAAGTTAATTATTGTGCCTAAAGATTGTTAAAATGTAGTTTGGTTTTTTTTTTTAATAAATATTTTCGTCCTTAATTTTTCTGGATGTGCTTTTGTGTGAAGGACATCCGGGTTTCCCGGCATTTAGTTCAATAAACTTAATTCAAATTAAATGTAAATTGATGATAATATTAAACTCCTTCACAGTTCCTCTGACACTCACAGCGAGTGCAAACGTCTATGGATTAATTCTTCCCACGTGGCTTGCCAGTGTTCATCTCCATCAACCTTTGTTGCCATGGAAACGTCCGAAACAGCCCCTTCGGTAGGTTGATGTTAAGCAGGCATCTCACTTGTGATTTAATAACTTTTAATTAAAAAAGAGAAAACAATTGACATTCGTGATTTCTTCTGTAAAGGTGGATTCCCACCAAGCATCCTTCCCAATAGCTGCCTACATTGGTTGCGTTCTTGGCATCACCGGCATGATCATCACTGTCATCCTTTATACATACCTGACCTGCAAGTCAGTCATCACAATTTAGTCATATTTTAACAGAGAAATTATTGCTATTATTTTAATGAAAGGAGGAAGAAGGACTTAAAATATATTGTCTACATGAATTATTCTACTTGTCAAGCCAGCAACACATTCATGTGTCTGATTGGACTCAGCCAAGTTCAGGTGTTTTGAATGAGCCATATTTAGTTATATGATTTTATCATTGTCTTTCTTAAGCCTTTCATCTTAAGATTCTTTTTGTTCTATTTTTCTATTCTTTTTTTTTTTAATTGTAAATTTCTCAATTTTCTTTTTATAAAGATTCACTATTACATAAATTAGAATACTTATTTGGTAACTTCAGCATACGCTTTGTACCATTGTGGCATTGGTCCTTCATTACTGTTCCCTGGTAGGAATAATGTGGCTGCTTTGTGGATCATTTCATATTTATCTCAGTCTCATTCGAAATAAGCGGAAAAACTCCATCAGTCAGGAGGCATGGTTTTACGTGATGTCAGCTTGTGAGTTCACTTATTTGCGTTAACATTCGAATGTAAATAATTATATTTTAAATTTTATTTAAGCTCTGCCTCTCATCATAGTCATAATATCGGGTGTCATTAGCTATGAGTCGTACAGCCTGTCCATCCGGTAATTAAATTGATGTTGAATGTTTGATAAATTGATTGAATATACAAAAAATAGTCACAATTCCTGTTGTTGTGCAGTTGTTGGCTCAACAATAACTCTGGATTGGAGTGGGCATTTATCGGTCCTGCAATAGTAATGCTATGGGTTAGTAAATAAACTTATTGCAATTTTCTCATGTTTCTTGAAATGTAAAAGTCATGTATTAAATTTTAATTTCTAGTTCTCTGTGGCCTTAAACTGTGTTTCATGGAAAACGCTGAAGAATTCATTGAACGAAATAGATTGTGTTGAAAGGAAAAGCAGACTATGTTGCTTGAAGTGAGTGAACTTTGGTAGGAATGTCAAAATCCTAGAAAAAATGTTTCTGAAATTATGCAAGAAAATTGATGGAGGCATTTGAAAAAGCCTTGTAATTTTTCGGCTCTCCTTAATTTAGGTAAGGAAACCAGCAATGTGGATACGCTAGACAAATTTAGGATAAAATAAAGAATGAGGAATAGCTATTACAAAAACTGAGATATTAACCCCAACTGTTAGCATTACATCAGCAAGCAACATAATACAGTAATTTGCGTTAGTCGCGTTTCTGAAAATACTCCTCAAATAATAGCTTCTAATTGTTGTCAATTACAATGCGACAACAGAATTTATTATTTAAATAGAATTCCTGTAATACCTACATGCAATCTTGTGCTTACAGATCGGACTTAAAGCGCCTGATCCTGCTTATAATTCTATCTAATATGGTTTGGTGTTCCTGGCTCCTGCATGTGTACTTGTCTCATCTGTTCTTTGCTTACTTATTTTCCGTTTTCTCTACGCTTGTGGGCCTTCTTGTCATTTTCAATGCTGCCTCGGATGTTAAGGTAAAATCTATTGGCATGATTAACGCTTGATGTGAGTTACTGTAACCAAAATGTTTCTTCAAATGATAATTAGGTGAGAAACCAGGACAAGGCACAGTCTCTCAACGACTTATGAGACTGAACCGGGACCCCCAAATGGGCCAAAACGGTCATATTTGTCTTAAAAATATCATCGACATCTCCGTCAACTCCTTAAACGCCGGTCCAACTTTGCTAATTACAAATGTTTGGGATTCTCCTTTTTTTCTATCACGACGCGATGGAGACGCGAACCTTTCATATGTTGAGCTTGTTATAACATAGACATTAATGCCAAAGTCATTGCTGGATATTACAAGTGCAATTCCGGCTCCCAATGCTCGACCAGGACTCATAAAATGTAACATTGCACCCCTTAGTTTGACCTCTTTCATCATGAAGTTAGTGCGATCCTAGACTTAAACGAAAATACCCAGCCATGTTAAAGCTGCAATTCAAAAGACATATTTGATGAAATTATTATTCAAAATCGTCTTAGAAGATTGACAAAATAGACAAAAATTCACAATAGAATTAAAAAATGAAAACTTTGCAAAACTGGAAAGTGTTATAAAACAGTGGTGGATGGCAAGGAAAGGTGCAACTCTGGAAAGACAGATTTTTAGATAAATGTTGAAAGCTAAAAACTTTCTTAAACTTAATAGAAATTGTTGAAAGTTATACAAGCATAGAATGGCTGGATGGCCTTAAGTATCTCTCATCCGGGTACAAAATTATTTTGAAACTAATTTAATTTAAAAAAAAATTACATCTTTGTTGAGTAAAATGTCATGGGAAGCAAATGTTGGATTCATCTAATGAATAACTTCCCTCATCTTTCTTTCTCAACCTACACACCAGTAACAAAACAAGAAGGATAATGCTAAAGAGCATGATGGAAGCGCTGCACACGATCACTACAAAATAAACATTTGTTAATATCACTATTAATTCATATTAAGATTTAATCAATTATTGCAGAACATATAAACAATCTTACAAAGGTTAACTGCCAAATTTATCTAGTTTCCCCTTCCTAAACATTGTTGTTTGAAATTACTACTTTTTTTTACTTTTGCACCCTTTTTGTATATATATTGCCACTATATTCGATGCATAAGATAAGTTTATACCAACCTGCATAGTAAACAGATTTTTTTGAATCATAATATGAATTTTGTAGACTAGTTTTACTTCCTGCAAATATTACATCAACATTTAGTTTTCAAAAAATAAATTTTAATTGTTGGACTTACTCAGAAGACCCCTCCTGCTGCTTCTTTTTTCATTTGGTTGAAAATTGTGATGAAAAGTTAGTGTAGTTGTTGGTAAAAAAGAAAGGAGAGTGCTTTTTGAAACATCTGCTGATACAGAACATAGAAATAAATTCTTTAACCTTTAAGTGGGCAACTTAATAGTTTGATTCTATAGTCATTCTATTTCATTAAAATTACATATTTCAAAAACACCACAAAAATATCCTACTTGGACTATTGTATTCTTCTCCGCTAAATTCCATTTCATTGCTTGTTTCATCAACTGACAGTGCATTCTACATTTGGGAAAAATGAGTTCATTAGATATGAGAAGTACCTTAAAGTTTAAGGAACTAACGCAATAAAATAGATAAATCCTCGAAACAGTGGCAATATAAATCATTCCATGTGGAAAGGAGGTAAGCATTGTCCACTCTTCATTTTACAACTAATATGAATCTGTAAATTATTTAATTCGCGTGATTCCACGAAACCCATGCATAAAAACCGTAATTAAGTAACTCTTTAGTCAAATTTAACCAAATATCTTATTAAACCATCTGACTGAATCGCTGCCAGACGGCAAAGCAACCTTGGAGATCTTTCGTGGAAGCCCCATTACATGTTTACTTCCCAACATTAGTTATAAAGCTGATGGAGTTTAATAAATGAAGCGAAAAAAAATTAAGTGTTTTATTGACAGTTTGTTCTTTTAACCAACTTTATGTTCAATTTGTCTTGAATTATCATAATTTAAAGGTTTGTTGGACAATTTGATTAGAGATGGGAAAGAACCCGAACCCATTTCTAAAGAACAGAACTAGAACCAAACATTTTATAGAACCAAACCGTCAAAATATTTTTGCAAGAACCCGAACAGAACCTTATTCAGGTTAATTGAGATCTCGAAGAGAACTAGAACCGTTGGTAGTTCAATTTTCAAGGTTCTTTTCCATTAATTTTTTTTTCTTTTACTAGCTTGCTATTTCAAGCTTATAGTTAAGGCAAGGCCTCCATGTAATTTTTAAAATCTAAGAAAAATTAAATTTAAAATTTCAATAATTTAAGACTTTGGACTTAAATATTAGTTACTGTGTCCCGCTAAATCCTCCACTTGTTACAGCGAGCAGCCAAAGTGTTCTAGATACTGCTTGCAGATAACCTTTCCCGTGACTTTCTTCGTTAAACAAGATGGCGGCAGTGTTGATGTTATGAAGCGAGATACTGAAAAGCTATTAAAGTATAATAATGTTACGAAGTTTGAAAAGTAGAGGCAATGTGGTCTAAAAGCAAACATTGGCAAGGTTCTAACACTTCAAAAGACAGATGACCGAAACTGTTCAGAGGATGAACTGGCTCAGACACTGTGGATGTGCTCTCATACTGGAGACTAAACCGAAAAAAACTCCAAAAGATGGCATAACTCGTCAACAAATTAATGGCAATACCAGCAACCAGCACGTCAAGTGAACGTATATTTTCAACATGTGGTGTTTGGCTAACCGACAGACGTCGGATGAACACATCAACACTCGAGATGCTTCTTTTTCTTAAATATAACAGGCACATTCGAAATATTTTAAAATAAATGATGCTTTTTTTTTGCACACTGTACTATGTTGGTGTATTTCTTTGCGAATTTCACAATAAGTCGTTTTAGGGTGATTTTTTAAAATATAAGATAAAACTATTTTAATTTAAAAAATTTATTTTATTTCAATAATTTACGACTTTGGACGAAAATATTAGTAGCTGGTAAAGTTACTAGAATTGTCGTTGTTGATCCATTTGTAGTCTTGTAACTTCTCAAAAACCGTTATTATTAAATAGGTAATGGTGGGTAAAATGTTATAAAGATGTTGGGCGAACATCTCAAATTTTGTAGGTTATATATTGATATATAATATATTGGGCAGACAATGATTTATATTCAAATGTTAGAATGATTCCATTCATTTCGGCTAGCTGACCATCCATAACAGCTGGCAATGAAAAGTTTTTCGACGCTCGAAAGTTTAGAAACTTATCTTCGGCCTAACGATGTTAGCTGACAAACTGAATGTACTAACCCTTACTTACATACATCAAGATATTGAAATACAGTGTTCGTCATATCTTTAAGAGCGCCACATATTTTCTCATAACTTTCTTAAATGAATTTTATAACCTCAAATTTGGTTATATAATTTAAATATCATTACGAAATCTTATAATAAAGTTAAAAACGAATTTATTAAATGTTTTAAAAGAAAATCAAATTGATGTGTCAATTTGTTCCATATCTTTAAGATCGGTTTCACATACTTGCATAATTAATATCAATGCCATTAAACTCTCATACCTCAAGAAAGAGGATAGACAGCTATGAAATGGGCAAAACATATGGTTGATTATGGAGACTTTACGGAAATCAGTAATTATTCTAGACGAAACAAATTTTAACATCCATGATCTGCTGACGATGATGGGTGCCACTGTTACTGGCATGATTTAGAGATGGAGTAAGAGGTTTATTACAGTAGAAAATTCGGAGATTTTCCGTGATGATATGGAGAGGATTTTCATGTGGTCAAAATTAGCTTTTCTGAGAGGAAAATTTGAATATAAAAGACCTGAAACCATTTCATAATTAAAATTTTAAAGATTAAAAAAAACAACAAGCAAAATGGCTTATATATGCATCAGCAAGCAGTTTAGGTATTGACCCCTTGGGGTCTAGGTTCCAGAGTGCGCCCCTTACCCCCCGCCGCCAAAGTGTTCTAGATCCGCCCCTGAGTCGTTTCAAGAACCCGAACTGATCAGAACAGAACCGAACCCATTTTTGCAAAGAACTCGAACCGAACTAGAACCCCTAAGAAAAAATTTGACAAGAACCGAACTAGAACCCAAATTTTTGGGTTCTTTCCCATCTCTAAATTTGATCAGCTAATGACCACAAGTACATCAGAACTCGAGCTAAGACACAGTTGCTACGATATAGGCAAGTATACCGCTTCGTCTTTATCATCGTAATATAATTTGTAGATTGATTCAAGAGGTTTTGTGATTAGTATTGAGAGAACCCCTCAGAAGATTCAAGACCTTGAGAAGTTAGTCATGCAGATTCCAAACTATAGTGCTTGGCTTAAAATTAAATCAAGATAAATTTCAAACTATGCCTGCTAATATCACTAAATTTGCAAACAATCTTACATATTTTAAATATTAGGATTCTATAGATTAGGTCTCTACAAAGGTACGAAATGTCCTGTAGACCTGTAGAACTTAGGGCTTAACGAACAATTTAGGCAATTATTTCAATTTTGACTAATTATTCAAAAGCCTTAGTCTTGCTGACTCACTCCAAAAGTGCCTCACTTGAAATTAGATGGCCAACTGTTAGAAAAAATAAAGGATCTCGTAAGGGTGCCACCAAACTTCACAAAATGAAAAAGTTGAAGAAAAATGATTCAGTTATCAAAATTGTAACGTCCTTGATCATTTAGCTCCTCTAATCATACTACTCTAAGGTCCTGTAATAATTCCCCAAGTTTGCCAACTTTGTGAAGTAACTTTATATTTAATTATCCATCTTCCACCACTAATACTGCTTTTCAGTTATAGCAGAGCCACGATATCCATGTTGGATCTGATCAAAAAGTCGAATAAACAATAGTGATAATTTGTTCACCTCCAGGAATTATTGGGTTTATTTACTCATGTACAAATAACAAGTTTAACCACCTCCATCTTCTCTATTTATCACTGACGTCAAATAAAACAAATGTGAAAGGCACGATTAATTGGACATTAGAGAAGAATTTAGAGATGATCAGGACTCAATATTTCAGTAACAAAAGAAAGTAGCATTTCAAAAACGTACTGTCAAAAAAAGTAAAATTCCCAAAAAATAGTACATCATGGGGTTGATCTGCTGCAGTCCAGTTTAAAAAAAAAAACACTATGAAAACACTATACACACATTTCGAACAGAGCGAAAGAATGAACACACACGGTAAGGCCTCAACAAAGCCTTTTTATGTGGCACTCTCGGCATAGCAAAATGTCTTCCAAAGGATAACAAAGCTGGCCATCCTCATCGGAGAGTTGAATTTGGCAATCCTGAAAATTAGAACAAAACATGATGCAACTTTACTCATCATTATATAATTTTATCTTATTAATCTTCCAAACCAACATCAATAAGGCGTGCAGGTTGGATGAATGGGTTGCGTTCCTGCTCACAGCGGTAATGGCAATCGTAATGCGTTAAAAACCCGGCCCGCATTGCCGCAAGTGCCATCGGGTAGGAGCGCTATATAAATGGTTAACAAGAAGCGCTATGCATATGGAGCTATATAAATGAACTATATTTACTTTGACGTAATTACTAATCTTACTAAATAAAATCTCATTTTAATTATGGAGCAAGAACAAACCTTGCACTTGTAGCATTCAATATGGAAATCTTTGTCCATCGACATTATTCTAACACACCCTTCATTCCCCTTCAAAATTTATAAGTCAAATTTTCAAAAGGCACACTACATGGTAACACAAGCAATTAGCAAATCAAATTAAAAGATTCAAATTAGATTCTTGTTCTTATCACTTGCATAGTTAACACAAAGTCTTGACTTATTTTTTATATATATGTACTTTTAAACTCTGTTTTAGATTGAGCACAGAATAGCTTTTGAGTTATAACCCATAGGCATAAAAATCTCTCAGGATGGATGGACCCTTTGATGAATTTAATCAAAAAACTGACAACAACAGAATATGAGTGAGTTTTACATAAATACCCATTCTGTACAAAATCACAATACATTTTAAAGGAATGTTCCTTCCAAACACAACTTTGAATTTAATATGAAGGAGAATTTAAGTATATAACCAACAAAACACCAGCAACAATATTCACTCACCTGTTTTGGGGCAATGCTAAGTCCACATGCACAGCACCGAGGAGCATAAAGGCTGCACAAAAATAAATGACAATTGATGAGTCATTATTGAGTAACATCACAACTTTTTCAGCAGAACAATGACACAGAAAGATATGTCGTTCAGAATTAAAACATAATTTTCACATGTTGAAGTTGAAATCCCATGATAAATCAAGTGTGAGAGGGCCAAGTTTATGATTGATGTGGGTCAATACAATTTTCAATATATACCAAGGTTCAATTCACTTCCTTTTACTCAGATAATTACAGATAATTCTTGAGTAATTATGTAATTATTCTGATTTATAGCATTTTACATCAGAATAGCATTTATTAACCTTTCCACTTAAACAATAAAAATTTATCTAAAATGGAACCTTAAAGAGTTGGGAGTAGAGATATCAATTGCAAAAATTGTAGTAACAAACACATCTTAATCACTTGTTGTAGTCGTTTATGCAGAGTATTCTGTCCAGGATGTCTACGGTGAAAGGTTCTCCGTCGAGGCACTGGTTGCAAGCCGAGCATCGGAAGCATCCCGGATGGTACGATTTTCCCAGTGCTTGTAAGATCTTTCGAAGAAAATAAATATTTTAGATTCATTCCAAAAACTAGGCAGAAATAAATAGTAAATTTACTGTCTCTATGATGAAGTGACCACATATCACACATTTTTCTGTAGTCTGTTGGAAGCCTGAATACTGAAATGTCATCATACAATAGCTTGCAATCTTTTCAAATGCAAATGGTGCCTATGGCAAAAGTCCTTGCCCTCAAAATGCAATGTTCATGTAACTTCATGAAATAAGGGCTATTTGTTGCAATACCTAGCCGCAATACTTTTGACAAACCATTGCATAAAATTTCAAATCTTAATAATATTTTGACATTCAAATACCAAATAATCTTCTTCACAGAAAATCTTGCCAGAAACATTGTAGAATGATTTGTCCATTAGTCTTCTGCCTATAAAAACATTGATAGAACAAATTATAAGCATAAGTGATAGGAATTAAGATATAATAATTAGAATTCCCAAGAACCTCAAACAAATAATAAGCAATGGTTTTGAAACAACATTCAACCAGCAACATTCAAATACAAACCACATGAACTGCATCGAAAGCAGCAGGAGTGGTAAAGATGACCCATGGCATGACAAGCTGAAGACAAATCAGTTATCACCTGCTTACAGCCAGCACACACTCCTGAAAGATACAAATTCAGATTTCATTGTCCAACTGTTAAAATAATAACAAAAATTCAATCAAGAGATCAACTTTAGAAATGGAAACTGACCAAAAGGTATCTGAGATTCCATTTCTAGACTTGGAGAGGCCTCACTTCTCAGAACAAAATTACTGGAAAAGCTGTTTTGCAGAGATGATATCTGCATACTTCTGTGGGTTCTTCCAAACTTTGGGCTGCTCGATGGAAAGCAATCCACACTAGTAAGGTGAACCCCATAGTAAGGAGGGGGGGATTTCTGCCTGAACGAACCTTCCTGGATGTGACTGTTCATAATCTTCATCTCCTCCTCCATCTGTAATGTCAGGGCATCCACACTCTGCTGGACATGACTAAACTCTTGACCAGGCATATCTCCACTTTTGAAGAAATGTTCTGATGATCGAGGACCCACATGCTTTGATACTTTGAAGCTCACTTCTGTGGGTTTATTCTTGACAACTTCCAGGCAATCAGTGGACTGAGGTATCACTGTGATGTTGGTCATCACACCAGAATTAGATATTCTCGATGGTGACACTTTAGCCACTTCTGGATATTTAGTACCTTTTGAATATTTATCATAGGAACTGCTCAAAGCAGATTTGACTTCACTCTGTAAATTTATTTGGTGACAACTCACAGAGATGTTAGAATTCTTTGAACCTTCAGAAAGACTACTGAGACTTGACTGAGGACTTGCTAACAACGTATTTACATTTATAAATGAAGTTGGATACCTAAAGTTGTCTGCAGAATTAATAGCATTTAGATATCTCTGACTGGATGAGAGTTTGGAATCACTTGCAAAGAGAGAGGCATTTGATCCTGTGCTAGAGTATCCAGATGGTGATGTGTCATTGAAATGATCACAGTCTTGATTTTTTCCAACACCAACAGATGCTACTGTGACTGTGTTTTGGGGAAATGTTATGACTTTGGTCACTGTTCGTTTCAGTTCTACGTTAGCTATTCCACCTTCAGGATGTCTAGTAATGTTAATGTAGTTGACAGCTGGAGTGTGCTTGATGCTGTTGGCGTTATAATTACTGCCAGTCATGTTTGCTTTCTTTGAATGATCCATGTTTTGGATTCATGCTTTCAGAATATCTAGAAGATAGCTTCCAATGTTTGAAAACAGTAAAACTTTTGTGACTGCAAATCAATAACAATTCTAAACAAAGTAAAGGCGTTCTAAAAAATAATTAACGCAAACTTCAAGCGGTCATAACTCCTATCTTTCTTATGACGGCCAGCGTATTGGCCAATTATCGATAAGTTGTTAGTAGCACCTAAATTAATCACATCATAATAGATAGCAATGGTTGTGTAGAACTTTTCGTTATTTTAGATTTTTTATGGAGCTTGAAACGGTAGCTTACATTTTAACTGGGCATAATATTTAATTTGAAATTATGTGCATGTAGAAACTTTTTATACCTAATCGCTATTACATCTTCAAAATTTTTAACACTCCGAAACAAATATTTAAAATATAGTGTTAATATATTTGTAAGTAGAATTACTTGTATCAGTAAAATAACTGACCTTTTGAAACACGAATTCAAAATGTCCTCGTCATTTCAGCCGTATAATATTCACTATTGCGATTAAGAAATGATGTGTTCAATCAGAAACTAATAGTAAAAATTGTGTGCTTAATTCCTAACCGTTTCGAGTCACACTACATGTTAAAATTTAGTTACAAGCAGGAAAGGGCCGCCAATAGAAATTTCTGGCCTCTTGACAAAGCAGCCAGGGGCCCCTGAGTTATGTCAATTTGATGATGTAAAAGCAAAAAAAGTCGTGATTGTAATATGTTAAAACCCGGGCGGGTCCCAAAAAATTACGAGAGCCCTGGGCACTTGCCCCCTTTCGACGGCGGGGGTGTAATTTGGAGACATGGAGTGACCAAAGCCGGTCTTTATCCAGTGTTAAAGAAGTTAAAGTCTGAAAACCTTAACTTGTGCAAAAACTTTGACAAAAAAAAAAGATTGGCGGATAATTTTTGGAGTTTTGAAAAGTTGAGCGAAGTTGAATCAAGTGAAATGTAGAACGTTGTAGAGTAGTTAATTTATTATTTACAGATTATAGTTGTTCTTAAGGATTATCTCCTGTTTGGGGGAACCACTCCTCCTTAATTTGTTGCCTTCAGACTCCGAGGCGAAATAACAATCTTAAATGTTTGTCATAAGTTTGTTCCAGCTGTCAACAACCCTAGCGCTAAAGAATCTACTACCAAAGCTTCCCGCTGGTCTCTTAAACAGCTTGTATTGCTGTCCCCTTATTCTTATATCTCTAGTTGTCTCAAAGAACGTTCCTAGATCCATATCTACTTTACCAGTGATTATTTTGTAACGATGACGATAACGATTCAGAGTTTGATTAGAGTGGCGTATATTCAAACAAAAAAATAAAAATAATTGTTCATTAACGTCCGTTGCATAGCTAGATGATTAGGACGGTGCTCCCGCAACGGGATTCGAATCCGTGCTGCCACTGTGGGGCGGAAGTCTTAACCATTAGACCATGCGGGACACTATATTCAAACAAAACTTCAAGACCACTTTAATATACAGTCAGGAAGGAAACCATTAGGACACCCCATAATTTTCTGATGGTTAAATATAAGTTCAATATTACAAGTAGAACTTGTAAAATATGCAAAATAGCATTTTGCGGCAGTCTGAAAACCATGAGGACATCCTTACTTTTAGCACTAAAACTTGAAATTTTTGATAGTTATGCAATCAAAATGCACTTTATAAAAATGTTATCGATATACAAACCCAAAAAGAGTTAAAAATTAATTTTAAGCTTATAAAATTACTATTTTATAAATGGCTGGAAGTAAAATATTGTCTGACAAGGAGAGGGGGCAGATTGAAGCCTTCAGACAAGCAAATTATTCGATTAGGGAAATTGGCAAAGAGCTCAATCGATCGAAGACTGTCGTCTGAAACTACTTAAAGGCTCCTGAGGAATATGGGAACAAAATAATAATCATGGAATACCCAAGAAACTGACGATTCGAAAGCAGAGACTCCTGGTAAGAAAGGCTTCTACAGGTAAATTTTCATCAAATCAAATTAGAAATGGACTTGATTTAAAAATTTGTAAAATTACAGTGTTAAGTTAATTGAGATATAGTGGTATTTTATTATATGAAATAAGATTAAAGATTCCAGCTCTTAAAAACCATAACAAGCTGGCAAGAGTGGAATGGGCCAAAACCGTGCTCTCCAACAGAGATGGCTGGGGTAATATTATTTTTCAGATGAGAAGAAATTTAACCTCTGGGAATATTATCAAGACTGGTTTACAACAATGGAAGGCAGTTCCACTCCAAATTTGACCTGGAAAACGCCATTAGGAGTGCCTGGAAAGAACTGGATGGAAAATTCGTAAAAACTTTAATAAAATCAATGGATAACAGATGTTTTAAAGATATTTAGAATAAAGGACACATTATTTCTTATTGATAAATTTTGTTCTTGCTTTTCGCGAGATTTTAGTCATTTGCGATGATTTTTGAAAGTGTCTTTCATGGTTATTGGACGCCTCGAAATCACGTTTTCTGAATTTTTAAATTATTGCGTGAAAATATCTTGACGAAAATTTAAGA
>MPNW01000015.1:262486-334516 GCA_011800805.1 Hirudo medicinalis
TTGCGATGATTTTTGAAAGTGTCTTTCATGGTTATTGGACGCCTCGAAATCACGTTTTCTGAATTTTTAAATTATTGCGTGAAAATATCTTGACGAAAATTTAAGAGATAATCACAAATATATAATTTAAATAACGCAACGTACTAAAATTTCCCCACAATCTTTTATTTAGCGAGTTATCATGAAATAATGGGGTGTCCTCATGGTTTCCATCCTGACTGCAGAGGGTAGCTTTCTTACTTTCTTATGCGCTTGCTTGTTTCTATGAGGTCTCCCCTACTGCGCCTCTTTTAGCAGCTCCTCTCTGCACTTTTTGTGGGGCTTCAATATTCTTTTTGAGATATGGATTCCATGCAGGGGCACAATATTCCAGATGTGGTCTCACTAGTGACTTATAGAATCTCAAGATAACACCCTTCTCTCTGCTTATTATGGTTCTCCTGATTATTCCTAATAATCTATTGACCTTTTTTTGATGCTTCTGGGCATTGTCTGGACGACTTCCTATTTTTGTGGACTATTATCCCTAGATCCCTCTCCGATTCAGAAGGACCTTAGGAACGTTTGCCGTCTTGCTTGAAATTCTATGCTTCTGATTCATCTGTTCGAAGTTCGAACAATAGTTCAATTATTTATTGACTTAATTTAAATTCAGTCGACTGAATACATATCTACAATCTTCATAGTTATTAAAATTAACCGTAAGTTCTTGATTTCTTGCATAAGTCCACCGTCATTTAGTGATGTAGTCTGCATATTAAGTTATTGTCTTGGTGTTTTTGGCTCGGGTATTGGATTGGAAATTTTCTCGGTAATGAAATGTTTAGATAACATTTTTTTTTTAGAAATGACGATGATGTTTTGCATTTATTTTAAACGCGCTTTACATTTATTAAAGCAGGTCCTAATTGTGACCTAATTTCCACCAACCATTGGGACCAGTCTTGTGACCTGCATTAATTGTTCGGGAAACATTTAATTTTCTATGCGTTGTGTGTAGTACTGACGCGAGTTAAGGGTATGCAAATAGAATTTTGTCACAGTTCACAGAGTTCACAGTCAAACGTCCAGAGACTTTTAATAATAAGAACGTTCTTCCTAACATATTTTGGCATAGTAGTCTCCGTCAAGCTTATCGTTTTCTAATTGGCAATTTTGAGCTACGCATGACGACAGAGTGATGAGGTTCTACGCAATTGAACTTTAGCTAGCTACTTAATGCGATATCACCTACCGCTCACTAGGTAATTCTAGGCTGCTATTCAACCAATATGGAGAAGAAAGAAGGCGCTGAATCCGCGAACAGGTACCTAATGTAATCAACAAACAAAATTATCATATTTATCGCTGTATTCTTTATTAAAGGGAAGTGAAAGTAGAAAATGAAAACTTGAAAAAGTTGAAGGAAGATCACTTTCACCATCTCGCTATTGGCACAAACATGAAACATTTTAATTCCATATTTAGTGACGTTAAAGTTAGCATTCAAAATCAATTTGATTTACAATGGGCAAAATACCCACCAACGTGGTCTGTGTATTGTTTAGTTTGTATGCTTTGGTGGGAGTGCTCAGAGGATGGAAAGACTGGCAAAGAGGTTGCAGAATGAACTAAATTTGGATGTGCCTCCAGGATTTGCTCTTACAAATATCAGTTCTGCAGCAGATAGATATGTCCTCTTCAAAGCTGGGCCAGTGCTGTGTGTCAATGTAATTCAGTCATTTGTGTTTAAATATTTCACATTAACTCCTTTTGTTTTCATTACATTATATTTAGACAATTTAAAAGTTTTACCTTTCAAAATTTTTTTCGAAATTTCTTAAACTTTAGTCATTTTCAATGTTTTGCAGAGTTTGTTTTGGAAAATTTTGTATTGTCTACAGCATTATAAAATTTTATGTTTTGTAGCATGGAATTGGTGTTTCATCAACATTTGTGGTTATTCATGAGGTGATCAAAGCACTTTATTATTCAAGAGCAAGTGATGTCTGCTTTTTTCGTGTTGGCACCAGTGGAGGTTTGGGTAGGTTTGGGCAAATTGGGGGTTACTCTATAACTTTGAATTTTTGAATTTATTATCTTAAAGCAATGTGTAATTAGCTAAAATATACTTAAATCTAAAGTAATGCTTTTTACAGGATTGGAACCTGGTTCAGTTGTCCTCACTGAAAAAGCCTTTGATTCCTGCCTTCGTCCTTACTTGGAAGTTGTTAGTAATAATAATGTAATTATGTGACTAACTAATATGTTACTTATTGAACTCTGTGAATGGGTTTTTCAGCCCATATTGGGAGAAATGGTCAAAAAAGATTCTGAACTGGATAAAGAATTGAACAGAGAGTTGAAGTCTTGCTCATACCCTGAAGATAATTTTGAAGTGGTTATTGGAAACACTATGTGTTCTTGGGACTTTTATGAAGGTACAAAATTGTTGCTGTTTTTGCCATGATTGAGATTTTCATTGAATTGTGTGTTTCTAAGGCCAGGGAAGACTTGATGGAGCTTCATGCAACTATGATGAAAGCAGAAAAATGGAGTTTTTGAAAAAGGCAAGAAAGCAAGGAATTTTTAACATTGAGATGGAGAGTTTGTGTTTTGGAGCTCTCTGCAAGCAGTCAAATATTCGAGGCATGATGCTTTTCTTATAGAACATTTAATTGCCTATAAAATTAAAAGAATATTTAAATGTTTGCTTTTAGCTGCTGTGGTTTGTGTTGTTTATGTGAATAGATTGCTAGGGGATCAGATTGTTGTGCCTCAAGATACACTTGCTGAATGGCAAGATCGTCCCATGACTTTGGTCATTAGGTACATGAAGAAACATCTTCCAGCTTTGAAATAGTTATTTTGTTGGGATGGTAGGGTTTCTCTTCCATACAACATTCCGCATTACCATACCCTTGTTTATTTCACAGAATGCAGGATGTTTATTATGCAATTTTATTAAGGAATTTTAATTTTTCGCTGTTTTTGATGATTTCTATACTTGCAATTATCCAGCAGTATTTTTATATAAGAAACCTAAGAAGCGCTTTTGAAATATTTGAATCTAATCGCTATTCATATATCCATTTTTCACTATTAGGACTTGTCAGGTGTATTTTTATCATTTTGTTGAGTTTACATTCAAACTTAATATGCTCCATCATCAGTGCAAGACTAGGACTTTTGTAATTGCAGTTAAAATGAAAACTGGTTACTTTTCTGATTTTTTTTGGCATGTTGCCAAGTAAAAGGTAAAACAGATAGAAGCCTGAATAAAATCCGCCTACCTAGTAAATTAAATTGAATCTATTGGGAATTCTTCCAATTAAGTTATGGTTGGAAAGTTCCTGAAGGAGGAGAAAAAGTTGCATCCCCAAGAGAACGTAAAGGTTCAAATTAAGAGTAAAAGTTCAAAAACGTACTCTTTCGACAGTTGATCTAAAGTGACGTGTGAGGCGCCATAGAGCTATGTAGGTATAAAAACTAAAATGCATAAATTGTTAAGTGCTTTTGTGTTTTACCAAAGTCCGATGCCGTTGTCTTATGAAATTTGAAAAGATAATAGTGAAGATATTTGACTGATGAACGATTGGAAATGTTTGGGGTGGACAGCGGTTAGTGAAACCACCAAGAAATCCTTGAGCTCATTACCTCGATTAACGATCAATTTAAAACTGCGATATAATTCGTTGAGATTTTGAACTTAAAAGTTTTAATACAATTATTACTAAATAGTAAAGTTTATAATTTTAAAGCAGTGGCAAGTGTGAAATGATTTTTTGAAATACATGTATGCTTCACTGCACGCATCTAAATATGAAAACGCAAGAATTCAATAAAGATGTAATTTAGTGTGCATTTTCTGTTAAAGGCTGAAGTGTTTCGCAATCCTCCTTAAGATTTATATAACTCTAATATAGGATTTGTTTGCTATGAAATGCATACCTGCACATATTTTATAATAATGCGTCTCATATTATCATTATTTTTAAAGTCTATCAGCCTTATGTAATATCAAGCCTCGATCACATGTAAACTTAGAATGCTTTAATAACTGTTCAACAATTTCATTTTCTTCCTTCATGTTTCTAATAAGCACCTGCAGAACAGAGAACTCATCGATTCTGAAGAACAGCTGCCATTCCAGTTTTTCTCGGACCTGATGAGATACTCATGAAATTCCGATGTTTTCTTTTGATTATCCACCTAATTTTGAATTCTTAAATTTGTTAATTTACGATAACTTTACGTAAATCTATGAATTAGAAATAAAATTCTCCTAAAAACCGAGGAGTTCAGAAAACAAGGTGACTGGAAAGGGCTTAAAGCCTTAATATTTGTTTTCATTATCTACAAGAGAATCTAAGAGCAACTTATAATTAAGAATATGCAATCTATGGCAATATAGCGGATGAACAAACATTTTATAAAGATTGTATTGGTAGCTATGTTTAGGTAGTAACAGATGGCGAATAAAAGCGAGTAGCGCAGAGCAATTTATGCGATATAAAAGCAATAACAACCGAGAAGCCTGCGTGAAATTAATTTTAAATCTTTAAGTTTATCTTTCTATGGATAGGAGATTCAGAAGAATCCACTTAAACAAGGTTTGGAGGTTTCGTGAATTTAATTCATCAGGTATTTGTCATCTAGAAAAAGACGAAGAGATATATTGGAAATCTTGAACATTTATTTTAAACTTAGCAAAGAAGCATCGAAGTCTATTCATAGCTTATTTTTTAGAAAAATTATTTTTATATATAAATAGACTTCCAAGCAAACAAGTGATAGCTTTTCGACAGTTTTACTAGACTGATTCCTTGATTTCTGTTTCGAAAACAAAACTTCGAATTTTGTGAGAGGAAAATCAATACATAAATGCAACTTTTGAAAAAGGAATGGCTCTCATTGACTATTTGAGGATATGCTAGTGATGATAATGATATTTAAATGTTTTCGAAAGATGTCCTCATTTTAAATTTTCTTCTACTTTTTTTTTAATTTATCGAATTCTTTCATGAAATTTATTCCTATTTAAGTTTAGAAAAATAAAAATCTTAAAAAATTACTCAGATGTCCTAAGTGAGTTAAAATTGCTTTCATAAAAAAGCGCCTTAATAAATTTTTACAATATGAACAAACTTTGACAACATAAAGTCATATCTAATAGAATAATAACAATAGCAAACTTGCACTACATTTAATTCATCACTTACTTTAATAAACTCAATGCGATTTAATGAGTTTTGATGACGGGAAACATGATGTCAATCGAACCCGTTAGATGAAAATCATGAAAGTGAGGCATTAAGCAAGAGGGAGAGAAAGAAAAGATCGAAAAGGCTCTGCTTGCTGCGAACCTCGGAGCTGCTTTGATGCAAGGAGCATCCTTCCATGGGTGGCTTTAAAGAATGCTGTCTGTTCACACCTCCATCGAGATGTGAGATGTATTCGGGGTGCTCTCAAATTATAGGAGAATACGATAGAAATTGAGGTCTTTAGTGTCCTTTTAGCTTAATTCACGATCGACGCTGCGCAACTTCCAGAAAATTTTTGTTTCGTCTGCTCCTGAAGACTTTCCAATCTGGACTCGGACGAGGAAGCCACCTTTGGTGACGATAGGCACATCAGCGAGGTCCGGCAATTCGACAAGATGGAGAAGGCTAAGAATCCAGACGAAGTTGTAAATGGACAAACTTTTAACGTTCCATGTTTAAAAGGAAATTCGATTCAAGGAATCTGCAAGAATTTCGTTGGTTTCCAATTCTAAACCAGTCACAATTTTTTCAGGAGTTGACGGATGATGACACGGATGGAAAGAACTGGAAAGGAATTGTAATCGCCCTTTTAGTCATCCTCGTCATATGCGGACTGGTTGTCATAGCAATCATTCTCGTCACAGAAAGTAGGTGAAATGGAATAGAGAAATTGTACCACAATGCATTATCTCGGTTGTTCGTATCGCCAATATTATTGAGTTTATTATACAAATATCCAATCTGTTTTTCGAAAGTTCAATTTTGCATCATTTGATCAAATATTTTCAAATAGAACAAAGTAAACATAAACATCATTAAGTAACGAAGTGACCAAAACTACGACATTACATTGAAGAAAACAACAAATTGAAACTCGGAGATCCACTGACGTTCGAGGATTTGTTCAGCGAACAGGTGAAGATCAAACGGGTTCATGGAGAATGGAAGTCGGGTCTGCATCTCTGGTGCCTCATTATCGATCATCAATTAATAAAAGGGACTCTATTATTCAGATCAAGATGTCTTCGTGTACCGCTCCACTGATACCGGAGACATTGTGGCATTCGATCCAGTTGGAAATACAACTCGTCTGCTTCTAAGGGATTCAAAACTTGTAAACAAACTGTCTTTTATTAACGGTGCTCATCGGAAAAATTGATTTTTATTTGTCCACGAACAGAAGTCATTGGATGCAGGTCCATATTCGGTGTCAGCTGATCTGCAATTTGTTCTCGTCACACACGACGTTCAGCCCGTGAGTTCAATAACTTGATATTTGTTTATAATTTGACATTAAATTATCTTATTTATTAAATGTTTTGGTAAGATTAATATTATATCCACATCTTGAGTTCATAATTGATACAGAAAATTTGAGTAACATGTGAACTTTGTTATTATTATCCAGAAAGAGTAGGAGACTATTATTACATAGGCATTATCACCCTAATCTCAATATCGCTTTTCACTTTTCAATATCCTTTCTAAGCTACTGGAGTACTAATGTCTTCCAAATCAATAATTCAATATCAGATGTAAATATTTAATCCCTGTTATACAAATGTTTTACTTTAATTGGTTATGAAATCATTAATTGGTTACTAATTAATTGGATATTCTTCTTCAGATCTACCTTTACTCGACCAAATCGACGTACAAAATATTCCCAACGAACGGCAGGTGACTCATTTAGGAGATTTTAAAATCAATCCATGCTGAACTTTTTTATACGCACAACGAACTTGCAGCCAAAAAGAAATACCGTTTCCACAGGGAGAATTTTGGAAAGGAAAAAAACTCCAGTTTGCGTCCTGGACTCCCAAAGATCATTCATTGGTGACATTTTTAGTTTTTCAATGAGAACAATCAGCATTATTTTGGCGTAATAGAAAAAAAAAAGTGAAATATAATATTCCCATCAAATTTCGTCATGAATTTCATGTCCTTTCGTTCACTAATTCACGCGTGAAATTAAACTTAATTTGTAGACTTGCATTGAATAAAACTATTTATGATGATGATGATGATGATGATGATGATGATGATGATGATGATGATGATGATGATGATGATGATGATGATGATGATGATGAGGGACGATGATGATGATGATGATGATGATGATGATGATGATGATGATGATGATGATGATGATGATGATGATGATGATGATGATGATGATGATGATGATGACGATGACGATGACGATGATGACTGTGACGACGACGACGACGACGATGATGCTGATGCTGATGCTGATGATGATAACGATAATCTTTTAAACGTTAATATTGTAATATTATACAATATATAATGAATAACAATATTTATAAGTGCAATTGCAATACAATAACGTAATCACGTAAATGTTTATTATTACCAATAATTTGATCTGGCGATTATCTAAGAGACCATTCGGTGAATTAGTGAACATTGAAATCGTGTGAAATGATGTGAAACGGCTTGATCATATGCAATTGATTCAACTTTTGGAATGTTTTTTACGTCTGTGACGTAATGTGATTTCAAACCCAATTGTGGACTCTAAATCTACTGAATATTCCTCGGCTAATAAAGGAAAATATAATAATAACAATGAAAAGTTTAAAATTGTTGACGAAATTTGTCTCATCAGACATTTGTCTACAACAACAGTCTGTACATTCAAACTGATCCCTTCCACACGCCAATCATCATCAGCAACAACGAAAACTCTGACGTCATTCTCAACGGCATTCCTGATTGGTTGTATGAAGGTCTGTAGTTCAACCAATACTTTCAGTCGGTCCATCTTTCACCACAAATTAGGGACTTAATTAATTTAGAAACAGATATTTCAAGTAATAATCCAATTAAATAATCAATTATTATTTTTAAAAAAGTTAACATGAATAATTTGATATGTTTGCGGTGTTATTGCGTAACATACCATTGCATAATATGTAATAAGTTCAATATAATGTCGCTAATAAGTTAGTACGTTTAATTTCAACAGAGGAAATTTTCAAGGGAAACAAAGCACACTGGGTGTCACCAGATGGCAAGAGTGTGGCTTACATTCAACTCAACGAAACATCGGTTCCCCTTCAGTCATTCTCAGTCTTTGGAGACCCCCACAACATTTATTCGACCTCCATGCAAATACCCTACCCGAAGGTTTTATAACTTGTTTATTATTATTATGGTTATTATTATATTTAACGTTTAATGGATTATTTATTTCTATTACAATTAATCTTAATATAGCGAAATCATTTCTGCAACGAAGCTCACTCGAGCACGTATTTGATCGATTGTGAGACTGAAAAGGAAAGCAAAGTAAATAAGCAAATAAATTGTTAAAGACCATAAATTGAGTGATGGCTAACCCATGTCAGGCAGGCGACAAGAGAGACAACATAAATCCTATCGTGAAGCTCTTAGTTGCTGACACTTCAGGTCCCAAAGCTGCTCCAAGAACGATTCTTCCTCCATCTGAATTCGCCAATAAGTATGCTTCACTTGGACTTAATTTTAATTTTCAACAAAGTTTCGGCTTCGGGTGTTAGCATCATTCAAAGGAATCTAACGTCTTCTTTTACAAGGGTTAGGGCTTTTACTGCGCTTAAGCAGGAGTCAAGAATACAGCATGAGTAAATCAGTGTGGGCATGAAGTAAATGAGTAGGCATCAATCTCTCCTTATTTAACAAGCAAATTTCATCTGTGCTTAACCTTAACATCCCTTACCCTACTCTTAGACGTGTGTTACATTGTGGACTCATGCTAAGCACAATACATTAGTAGTGACAATTATTTATAACAACATATTTACAAATTCAAACAATTGTTGATACAGAGACCACTACGTAACCATGGTTGAGTGGAAAGACAACAGCCACATAATCGTGTCCTGGTCGAACAGGGTTCAGAACAAAAGCGTAGTCACAGTTTGCAATGTTGTTTCAGCAGACTGCAGAGAAGTACGTTGATTAGTAATTTCATGCCTTAAATTGTTGCACTTTAACACTGTGTGAGTCAGAGGTCGTCCATAAGACATCCACAAAAATAGCTCATTTTAGCCCCCTTTCCGCTTGTCCACATTAGTTCACGACATCTGAACCCTTTGTGCGGAGACGGTTTTTATGGATGATCCATCAGACCATTCCACCATATTGTTAACACAAGTAATTATAATATGCTTGCAATTGTAATTCAATTGTACTATCTTATTTTAATTTAGAACCTCGTTGAAAATCAACATCGGGACAAAGGATGGGTGTTCATTGTAAGCCTATTTAAGCTGCATTTAACGACAAATTCATGAAAATGGATTTTTGAATTTGGTCTTCCAAATCAGGATCACATTCACCTGATAAGAAGTGGAGAATTCTACCTCATCATCTCGCCTCAACTCATCGGAAACAAGGGATTCTGGAAGCACGTGGCCATAGTATCATCATCGGTGAGTAGCGATGGAAAGAAAGTTTTAATGAATGATTAAATGAATTCAATCATCGCAATCCAGATGGAATCCAACGGCCACAAAGTCTTTCTCACTTATGGAGCCTTTGATGTTCTCGAGATAGCAGGCTTTGATGATGATGAGAATATTTTGTGAGAGTTTTATGTCAATCTTCATCCGTTTGTTGCTGGAACTGCCCAGTTGTAGCCCGTTTAATATTATTAATTTAATTCAGATATTTCATGAGCACAAACTTTGATGCAAAACAGCGTCATCTGTTTAGGTGAGTTAGAAAATTTAAAAAATCAAATTAAGCATTAAATCCACAATGAAATTACAGACTGAGGTTGCCATCGAATTTGACAAAGTTAAACGAGCCACCAGAAATTAATCCAGAATGTTTGACGTGCGATGGTATCTGCAACTACGTGTCTGTCAAGTTCAGCAAATCATCTCAGTTCTACGTCGAAAATTGTCTCGGTCCCGAAGTTCCAACGTCGAAAATTAAAAGTTCATTTGACGTCCAAGGTCGACAAATTTTATAATAAAATAAGTTAATTAATTAAAATTAAGTAATTATTGCAATTATAAATATACAATTAATATATTTAAACCCTTAGATGTCCTCATTTTGGAGAGCAACGAGATGCTTCGAGAAAATCTGTCAAAAAAGGCAATTCCTAAAAAAGAATATTTCCAGTTTGAAACTGAAGATGGAGTCAGTAAGTTATCCTTTCAAATAAGCTATGAAATTAATTTCATCAAACTTCCAAACAATGCAGAACTCCTGGGTCAAATACATCTTCCTCCTCGACTCAACAAAGATCACATCACACAGTATCCACTGCTCATACATACGTGAGTTGAACATTGAACAAACATTTAATAGTAAATAGTGACATCGCAGATTTAAAAATAAAACTATAAACAAACTTATTTACAATCTAACATCTTTACTCAGGTATGCAGGACCAGACACTCAGCTGGTGACAGAAGAATTCAAACTGGACTGGATGTTGTACTTGAGTGCTTCTGAAAACGTCATTACTGCTTCCGTTGATGGCAGAGGTTCTTCTGGGAGAGGAAACGACTTCCTTCACGAGGTTTACAAGAGACTGGGCACAGTGGAGGTCAAGGACCAACTCGAAGGTGGAGAGTAGGTGTTGATGAATGAATGTTTTCTAATATTCATTTTATTTATTTGATTTGATGCTACATATTACATATTACCTATTATAATGTTATGATATTAAATGTAATATTACAATTAGCTATTTAATTTTATGTAGGCAAATATAAGTTTTCATCAATAAATCCGAAATCAGTTTTTTTTACTTTAACACAACAACAATATCATCATCATCATCTTCATCATCATCATTTTATATGCTAACCAGACCATCATCGTCTTCTCTCATTTGAAATCGTTGATAAATATTTTTGCAATGCAATTATTTCAGGTATCTAAAGAAGTTTCCATTTGTAGACAAAGAAAGGATTGCAATTTGGGGCTGGGTAAGTTATTATAACCTGCTAAATTTTATTTACCCTGGAAGAATAATTCCCTACCATCAGGGACGTCATTTGGAGACAACGCCGGCACCCACCCCCCACCCCGGAATCCTGTTGTCATCCCTGACTTTTGGCTAGAAGCAAAAAAGTCATCTCTTCAAGTTGATTTGCCCCCCGGGCAAATACTAAAATGACGTCCCTGCCTATCATTGACTATAATGGTGACAATTGATATGATAATCCATAGGTTGCTGTTGTTGTTGATGATGGTGATGATGATGATGACGACGATGATGGACGATGACAACGATGATGGACGATGGCTATGACAACGATGATGATGATCTACAGTCGTACGGTGGATTCGTGGTCAGTCACGTGCTTGGAAGCAAGGAAGACACTAACTTCAGATGTGGAATTGCAGTGGCTCCAGTAACTGACTGGAGATATTATGGTTTGTAAGCATGTCTTCCAATTGTCGTCGGTTAAATATTTATAATCAGATGAGTTACGTAATATTCACAGCGACAATAACAACAATAATAATGTTAAATATGTTATAAATAAAACAATAATCAAAAAATTAATATGCAACATCCTCTGGATTCAATCTCAATATTTCCTTATCAAAACTTCTTTGTTCATAAAATAATAATTTGTTGATGTTCTTATCACAGATACAGCTTACACAGAAAGATACATGGGAAGATGCTCTGAAAATTATCGCGGTTACGATGTCAGTGATTGACGTGTTCAATCAATTGTTAACCTCAAAAACTTGTAGATTTTGTTGTCATGATTTAATAATTTTCTTTGCAGGACGCGAATGTTTCCGTTAAAGCCCCCAATTTCAGAGGAAAGGGTTTTCTTTTAGTTCATGGCACGGCTGACGGTAAATATTCAAAGCTAAAAAGTTTCGATTACGATTGAAAATGTGTTTTTAATTCAATTGAATGACGATTCTTTTTCAGATAATGTGCATTTCCAGCACAGTGCCCAACTCATGAAGGCGTTGACGCAGGCTGGCGTAGTGTACCAGACCCAAGTATACCCGGACAAAGACCACCCGTTGCCTGGGCATCATACCACCAAACACCTCTACAAAAGCCTAACCAAATTCTTGCAGAAGGATTGTTGGAGCGGCGGAAAACCACTTGAAATGAAACACATCAATCAAGAGGCTGGTCAGAAACAGAAAGGAAAATCATGATTTTGTAGTTTTCCATCAGTTATTTTTGCTAATATTTCTTGTCATCTTCTTTAAACAAAAGATTGGGTCTATTTCAATTTGATTCCTCGTTAATGTCGTGTATTCACGGACCAAGTAATTGGATTTTAATACCTCATTCCTAATGGCTTGCATTGTTTTTGTCTTTGAATCTCGCTGATGGACCTATTTCTAGACTCGTTCAAAGGTTTTTGTTCAAGTATTTCTTAAAGACACACAGTTGCAAAGATGCGGTAGCTTCAATGTGAAACATCGTCTTGAATTGCATCTCTTTACTTTTTAAATATGCTGGATTTGTCTTTATCGAGTATGTTTCAAGCGTTTGAAAGTTCAACTGAAATATACTTTATAAATCGAAAGCATATTTAAAAAAAGTCTTATTCCTTAACTTGACGTGAATGCCTTCGAGATGGAAAACTAGTTCCATAGACATCCTGGAGAAGACAAGAATCAGAGGATACTTTAATGGGAAGGGTAGGTTATCCTGGTAGTTTTCGTGAAATTTTAAAAATAATTACTTTAGCACAGGTGTGGTTCCCCATAGAAGAAATTAAATAAGGAAACCATCAATTCAGATACAGATAGTATTATTCAATTCAGATAGTGGCGTGGTGTACCAGACCCAAGTATACCCGGACAAAAATATTTAAGATAGGCCTAAGTAAACAGGGATAACAGATATTAAAATTAAGAAGTGCTTATTACACAGTCATCGGTCTTTTTAAATACTATAAATATAGCGTTTATATGTCCTAGTCGTCGCTCACTTTGTGATTTAGTCATTGTGCAGAACGTAACCATAAAAACATTAATGTGAAATGCTTTTTGTTGCGAGATCAAGTAAAGATCCAGCCATAGACTTATGTCCAGGTCGTGAAATGGTTTCTTCGACTAACATTATAACTTTTCCAGGCTGCAGACCAACAGCTTGGTGTGGATGGTTCTGTTGTGGACATGGCTCCAAGTCTGTGATCACTGACTCCCACGAGAATTTTTCTCAAGACTTCGCTACGCTCATAACCAACAACCCCAACCAACCACCGCCCTCATGTTGGGAAAAAGAACCCCCTATAGTTGAGTATCTTCACACACCCGTAGAATCATTTTCAAAATTGTTTTGAGCACAGATAATGTGGAAACATAATTCAACAATTTTTGATAGTCCAGTTGAAACCAGGTCTCCACATTTATAAACACAAACAAGCTTTCGGTTACTCAAACATGAAGAGATTAAATCATAAGCATCTCGAATCCTAATATTCACCAATTGGATCTGTTTTTCCCAACAAATGCAAAGATCCTTCATTTCCGAGACATCCAAGTGGGTTTATGTCACGGTCAAACTCCCAATAAACATTGAAAGCGAGCATAAGAAAATCTACCCATATTTGTAATGTTGCAAGTAATCTGAGATGTTTATGGGATGCTCCATGCAAGCCAAATTCCAATGGCCTTAAAAGCTTCATTTTTTCATAAATAAAACACCGCCACAAACTTTTTCATCTAACAGAAAGTTAAACACTCAACAAATTCAAGCAAGATGACCTGGTTGCATTAGAATCCCCAATGGATGATTTCAGAATTTTATAAGAATAACAAAATATCATGTTGCAAACCAAAGCCTCCAATTTGTTGACAATCATAATCTATTAGCTCTGAATGAGAGATCATGCAATCCATAAAATTCTAAGTTTACAAAGTTCTCATCTATCTCAGTTTAACCTGTACAAACATGTTGAAATACAAGAAAGAAACTATTCAAGGATTGAATCCAGCAAGTCCTCCAAAATGTATTTGGCTACCTATCACTAAACATTCTTTTATCTCTGTTGTTCTGCTGTGTTGTCTTTTCTGAGGGGGACTTTTTTTGAACTGAGCAATTCATCTGCAATCTGAAAACATCATCTGAATTATTTCACTTCTGAACTTATTGTCCTAAAATAAAAGTTAATAATGATGCAGTAAATCTAAGACTAATATTACCACATTCTCGTGATGTTTTGTATGCTTTAACATTACATAAGGTAACAAAATGATACAGAAAACATATCTGTAAATTTTGAACAACCCTGTGTTTTCGAGCACAACTGGCTCGTTCTTCAAAGATCCCTCCTCTGAAGATCCGAGGATTCTTAGCCTGGCTTCTGCATAAGCGGCCTCCCTTTCCTCAAGGGTTCGAACGGGCTTTGATGAAGCCATCGACCTAGCAAACGAAATAATTTGTACCCACTCACAAAATTAAAAGATTTTCTCCTAAAAAACCTACTTTAAGAGATGAGAAGACTGTTTATGAGAATCCCTTTTTAGAATTCTAAATGCAGGCCTGCCAAAAGAAGACATCGATGGATCAGAGATAACTCTGTTGATCCTTGTTTGATTCGATTCTTCATCTTGCAATGAATTTTTGACTGTGTCTTCCAACTTCTTCAGCCTTTTATCGAGTTCCTAAAACAATTTTTAAATAACTTACTACATTCTAATGTTATAATGAAAATTTTATATAAAATAAATATTTAAGCACTAGTTACAGTAGTAACTATTTGTCAAACAGCTCTACATGATTAAAAACATTTCCAAACATATAGTCGATATTGCAACATATTAACATAACTTAAAGAAGCTATTTGAAGCTCACGTTAACGTCATCCAATGCTTCCCAATTATCAGCAACATCCTCAGCCATTAAATGGGATCAAATTTCTCAAAAGACAGCCTGTAAAACCACAAATCATAATTTGAAATTTGAATTGGAATATTAACTTTACCATACATGTCACAAATTTATTCATTAGAGCATAGTTAACCACGAACAAATCTAAATTAGCATTCTCACAAGCATATTGTCCAAGCCCTATATTTTCTTTTACTTATAGGTTAAATAATTAAGAAATCGTCATTGTGGCCTCCGCAATATCGAAAAAAGTTAATTATTGAATACATTTCTAAATAAAAACCCACCGGCCACAACAAACTCGCCCCGTGAAACGATAAACAAAAACCGTACCAGAAGTAGCTGCAGAACAGGAGCTAATGCTCCCGTTTAAACATTGCTTGCGTTACTTTATTTAATTTGCTAACATTAGAAATTTCATAAATATTATTATCGAAATCTCCAATACTTGATTAACTTCCAATGGTAAATTTTTGAATAATTTAGGATAGTCAAGATATTAAGGATTCAAGACATTTGCTGTCGGAGGAAGGTGGCGAAATCAGCCTTAATCAATAATGGATCATCATCTGTGCCTATGGAAACACTAAACAACGCTTAAGCCGAACTGTAACTTAATCCTTTAACCGGCAGGAAAAGCGAGTACGTTCTTGGCTAAATGTAGAGTAAAATTTGTCCACTAAATTTAACTAAAATAGAGAATTGTGATTATAATTCATTTAATAAATTTTATTATATTGCAATCTATTTTTTTTTTTAGAATAATGACTAGAAAAAATTTAATGCCTTAGGAAAAAGAATGGAATAACCAGTATGCTGGAGTAGATAAGCCAACCTATGACGATATGGATAACTTCAAACTGGTTTTAAAGAGCTAAACATTTGAAACATACTGTTAATAGGAAAGCTGTTAAAGCTCACCTAGTTCTCCAGTTTTGCCCAGAGGCAGAATTCATTTTTATGACGTGATATAATAAAACTTGTAAACCAAACTTATGTAGGAACTTAATTTGGTAAAAAAAAGATCACCTCATCGAGTTGCCCCTCCTGGTAAAAATGAAGTGACGTCCCTGGAATTTTGGCCTACATCAATTTTGCACAATCATCTAATCTGATTATTTCAGACCCCCTTTAAACATTTCGGAAGTGAGGCTATTTAAGTTTCCATGGGGGGAGGGTCAACATTTCCGGAAGTAGGCTTTTTTGCTAGTCAGCCTCAAGAGTTTTGGCCCCAAATTTTAATATAAAAAATCAAAGACAATAAATGCTCTTCAACGAATGCAATGTTGGACTCAAGTCTCAATTTGACAAACATGTGTTCATTTATTTGAGAATTCCTCAGAAATTCTAGCAGCCATTGCCTCATTAATTGTCAAACGTTAGACGAAGGAATTCTGAGAACATAAACAATTTAAATTATAAATTATAGTAAGTAAAGCTGTACACAGTCAAGTTGTCGAAATTGCCCGAAAAAATATCTTGAGAAATATGAAAATATACGTTTGAGTTGATCGAAAAATTTAAAAAAATTTCATGATAGTTGACAGTGGTTTGGAAGAAGGGGAGGCTTTTCAATGTCTATGTTGCATCTCTGTCGAACTTGTTCTGCAGAAAGGCGAAGTTATTAGCCAAGGAGTCGATAGAAATTCGATAGATTAATTAACTCTTACCTGCAAGTTCACGTTGCCCAATTGCAACAAGGCCCTCAAAAAGTTTTTTGATTGGATTTTCGCTCTTCTCGAGTCCCTGATACCAAATAAGAAGCAGACGATAGCCATGTTCCTTATAGCTTTCGTTCCCTTCAGATGTACATGTAAAACAAAGCAATAACTCTCAGTAAATATTTAATAATAACTAATGCAATGTCTAATATTGAGTGGCACCTGTATACTGATGTTCTATAGCTTTTATGTGGTTTTCCGTGAATTGCCAATGTTTGGCGAGTTTTTTCCAGTCATTCGGCTTCAACTGTTTTGTTGCTAATTTCCAGAAAACACTTTTCAAGTAATCCGATGCCTCCGTATCTCTGGTCGCCAAACCCTTTGAGTGACAGTTAATCTCTGTAGTCTGAAATTTAATGAGATCAGTTACTAAAAGACGAGATTCCTCTAAAAAATTCCAACAAAAGACTTCAAATAGCCTGAAGTTACAAATTGAAATGTATTCACTGTTATACTTAACTAAAACCTTTCTTGTGTAGCACAGCTTCTTGATCAAAATAATTTTAAAAGTAAGTTTCCAAAACTAAATTATTGACTGAGAAATTTATTGTACAATTCGTAGTTTAAAACAATAATACTAGACCAACTTGCAACTAAATCGTTGTCTAAGTAGAAATGGCTTACATTGTTTGGAATATTGAACGAGGCGTAAAAGGCATTGCAGGAAGTTTTATAAAAGCAATGATGATGTAGATGACATTGAGTGTTGTTCGACATGTTTTCCTTATTGCAACTCTGTTCGTGTTCAGCTCTTATGATCATGTCCACAATGCCAATGAGACTTCCCCGAGAGGCCAGTCCAAGAGCAGTTTTGCCGCTCTTTAAAAAAAGGTGTGCTTGGCAATAAAGTGAGATTGCAATTAAATTTCTTCCTAAACCTTCTCTTGCATCTGAAGATCGGCGCCAGCGTTCAACAAAATATCGACCACTTCAACAGATGCTTTTTCAACGGCGGCATGGAGGGCTGATTGTTGTCTCTGCAATGGTAGTGTGCTCATACAAATTGTCCTACAGTCGAATACAAACTGTTTTCTACATTATTTTGAGCGTTGACATCACATCCATTTCCTACGAGGATTCTGACCACGTTTGCACACGACGACGAAGATGCGACATGGAGGGCGGTGTTACCGAGCTGAGGAAGATGAAAATTACACATCATTACTCAATTTCAAATTCTTTAAATGAATGCTAAAGTTTTTTTTTAATTATTAGTTGTCAGAGATTTCTAAAATTGCATAAATATGTTGTCGCATACTGAGTTTTTTGCGTTGATATCCGCTTTATGCAGGAGAAGATAGCTCACAATACTGCAATCGTTGTGTACTGAAGCCGCCATGAGTGGAGTAAATAACTTCTGAAGAAGAAATAAATTAATTTTGTGCCAAATTTTTAATAATTACTGATAGAAAAATACTGACAATATTTTCAGAGTTTATATCAGCTCCTCTACTGATAAGAAACTGAACAGTCTTCAAGTGATTGTTTTCTGCTGCTAAATAAAGTGGAGAATTGCCTTCCTAAAAATAATGATGAGTTTAATTAAGAATGTTTGGTTAAGAATGGATGGTTTGACTTAAAGATGTTGACGTTGTTAAAGACTTTAACATGTTAATATCTTCTGTTACTTCAAAAACATCTCACCGAATCTTTATCGTTGATATCCTTCATGAGAGGTTCAAGAACTTTAGCGGCTTCTTCATGTCCAAATTTTGCCGCCAAGTGAAACGCCGTCTGCCCCACCTTTTGCAAGGAAGAAACCGTAGGTAATTTAAATTATTGCCTATCAAGTTTCGATTCTAAAAATTAAATGCAAAAATTAAGTATTCAACCTTGTTTTTGCCATTGACGTTAAATCGAATTTCATTGATTCTGTCGTGAAAATCCGACTGTTCCTTCTTAGTGGCAAACGTCAAACTGTAATTCTCCTGTTAAAAATATTTAAAATATTTAAATATATATAAATAAAACGTTTTCGAATAATGAGAAACAAAAATATTTAGGACAAACTTTAATGGATGGTTGAAGTTTTTCGTCAGTGAGGTCCTTAATAAACTGTATCACTTTGATTTGATTGTTTTGTGCTGCGCAGTGAACCAGATTCATACCGTGCTATGGCAAAAAAACGTATTAAGGATTCTTACTAATTTTTCTAATTTAAATGTATTAATATAATTGCAAAATATTAAATATTAAACGTCTAGTCACAGAATGATAACTATTTTGCAAAGTGAATGGTTATTACAATGTTGACAAAGGAAACATTGGCTCCCCTTTTAATGAGCTGGATGATAATACTGCAGTGACCAAACCATGCAGCCCAAAGCAACCCTGTCATTCCATGCTGATGAGAGATGAAGTTAAAGAAGATAAGAGAATGTTATCATTTAAGATCGAATTATTTTATATTTTGTAATTAATAGAATGAAATCACGCTTGAATAATACTGTCAAATTAATATGGTCTACATTGTACATAACATATTTATTTATTAGTATTACGAACACGACCCCTCATCCAGTAGCGTGCGGAGGGCAGTTGCCCTGGGCGAAACAAATTGGCTAGAAACAAAAAAGCTCATCTCCTCAAGTTGTGCATGGGTTTGTCCCCCTAGAACAAACTGAAATGACGCCCCTGAGTAGCTGGCTAGCCTCTAATGAGGAGGGTCACAATATTTTAAATTGCCTTGGGCGTTTAAACCCCATCGTACTTCCCTCATCGAAAGACTAAACTAATCAAATTGTCAAAAAAAAGAATGTTGGAATTGTAATTAAAACAAAATACCTATACCATAAATTCTATACTGTAAAAATCATTCAATAATAATTTTTATAAAGACAATGTTCAACATATTTGAATGAAAATGTTTTGTAACCTTGTCATTGGCATCATAATCAGCTCCAAAGGAAAGTAGTATTTCCATCACCTCATCATGTCCGTTGGCTGCTGCATAATGTAGCCCACTTCTATCCAGCTTAGCAATTGCAGATGGCATTTTAAATGATTTGTGTTTCATTACAGAACAAGATTTCGGAAAATCTTATAGATGAAACCTGGTCTCTGATATTGACATCTTCGTTTTCTGCGAGAAGTTTTTTAAGTGACTCTGTGTCGTTCGTCCTGCAAGCCTCGTGGAAATTCGATTCCGTTTTCAGCAGCACTGGGGAATATTTTCAATTGTAAAACCTTCTTGAGCATTCTTGCACAAGAGCTTTGAAACAGGGACGTCATTTCAGCTTTTTCCAAGGGGGAACAAACCCTCGCACAACTTGTAAAGATGACTTTTTGTTCTTATAGCCAAGAATCAAGGGACGAGAGCAACGGCCAAATAAGACGGGGCAATAGGATTCATGGGAGATGCATTGTTCCCCTTTCTTCCCTCCCCCCCCAAAAAAAAAGACGTCCCTGCTTTGGAATGACTGGGATTGTCACGTGCAATATATAAATAATAATGGTCATAATGTTTATTCGTTTGTAAAAATTAAGAGTTTTATAGCAGTCTTACTTTCTGAACTTTTTATCAAACTGGCAATTGAGACCTCGCATGATTGGGTGTTAACAGTTTTCACGGATTCATCGACACTGGAGTGAAGAACGGAAGATGTTCGAGAATGATTGTAATTGCTTTCAATCGCGTTAAACATCTCTGAGGAATGACAAATTTCCAGAATGAAATCTCAAGTCGCACAAACCGCAGCAATACGCTATCGACCGGACGAGTGAAGCACCTTTGCATAATTAATCAGCTCATCGTAATATTTGTATCTATTTAGATTTATTTGTTAAATGTCAAAATATAAATTATCTGTGGTCCGAAGGTAATTTTTAAGCGTTGTCAGGGATCACCCTTTGATTCCTTAACATGGCATACCATTCGTTACAAACCATATAAGGAATAAGTAAAAGGGAATTTGTGTAATTTCATGGTCCAACATGATTTCAATTTTTTCACAACCACTAGGTGCTTAATGCGATACATGACTGGTTACCAATCTACTAATTAACGAATTGAATTGACGACCAAGGGGCCTTTATTAATTTTGTAAAGTTTAAATTAAAACGTAAAAATATGATATATTGATTGACGCCCAAATTGAGAGTTATGGGGATAGCCCTCAAATAGGGAATAAATAAATTCATCCTTAATGTGTACTCTTATTGGAAATAAATTTTGAAGTGACTAATCCAGACCAAGCTATTTGAATAAATTTGAATTCCACTAGTGTTGATTTAAATCCATCTTTTAGCTAGAAACGTTTGCATTAATCTGACCACAGATTTAAAGCTTCTTGAAGTGCCTAAAAGACTCGTTTTTGGCAGGGTATCTCGTACGTGTAAATATGAAAGAAAACAAGATTGTTGATGTTGCCTAAGCTGGCACTGATTAAAACAGGGTTCACCAAGCTTTTATGTCTCATATACCCTTTTCATCGTAGATAACAGTATCACTCACACTTTCAAGAATTTAGACATTTCCAAACAATCATGCAACACTAAATTTCCCACTGCTTGGGCACTCCTGGATTAAAAGCTGGATTAGGGATGTTATTATGCAACAGACATTAACAATAATGCCATACACACAAAATATCAAACTTTACGACATGGAAATAATTAAATTAAATTAATATTTTTGCAAAAACAATTTTGCTTGAAAATGCATATTTTAATTGCAGGTGAAGTTATTTATTTTGCCAAGGTAACAGTCTTTCACTTTTAGACTTGAGTTAATTAAACTTTCCATGTTACAAGTGAGAAAAATTAGTATCGGAACAAACGGAAATCGTGGGGTAAATTTGTAGTTGTGATTTTATTGATATTTGTCTTAAATTGTTCTTATTGAACCTGAAGGTCCACACGGAGAAACAAAAAAGGAACTATGGAAATCACAGAAAATCTCGGAAGGAAGGTTTAAATTACATTTGCTTTTACAGTAGCTTATTACATTTTTATGTTTAACATTATTAAATAATTATTTGGAATTTTTTCTTATTAATTAAAGTAAATTTTTAACAGCTTTACCTCTAGAACAATTTCAACAAGCTGGTTCAGGTATTTTACTGTAAAGTTTTGATATAAGCCATATTTATAGCATAGAGGAACGGACAATAAATAAGATAATTACAAGCAATTAAAATAAAAAATATATAAGCATAAATATTTATTTCTTTGAATTATTTTCATTTCACCTAAACTCATTTTAAGTGAGAAAAGCTAGGAGTCATGTTGAAGAATACATAGATTATGATGAAGTGAAGGAGAAACAAGAACAGTGCATGATGAGGTGTGAAGCTTTGGAAAATGGGAAGTTGGATCTTTTGAACAATGTTAACAAAATCCAGGAAACAATCAAAAATAAGGAACTACAGATAGAAAATATAACAAAAGAGCAGCAAAAAATCAGAGAATTCATCAGAAATCTTGAAGAAAGGTATTGTTCTGATTGGTACTATTCTGCTGTTATGTTTGCCTGAACATTAAGATTACACGTCTGTAAATATTGTCACAGTTATTGTTATTATTATCATTATTATTAGCAGTAACAGTTGTTTCATTTGTTGTGTCCCCTAACCATTATTATATAAAGGGTGAAACTACATGAAAAAACAGGGAAAATTTGAAGACAAGGTAATACAATGTTTTACTGTTTGTGACATCTGCTGATAACATCTTTGGATAATCTCAGATTTAGCCTGTCCAAATATTGCAATTAAGAAAAATGAAACACAAATTCAATTCAGCAGTAAAATATGAGCAGAGTATTGTTTGGCTTCTTTTGAGACTTACAAATTGCAAAATTCCTAAATTGCATCAGAATCAAAAATTGTCCAATACCATAATGAAAAGGTGGGAGGAGCTATTATAAATGTTTCTGGTCATCAAGGAATTCAAAATGTTGGTAGAAGTTTCAGAATTGAACTTAGAAGGCACAATGTTTAAAGAAAAATTCTTCAGATATTCCCTTGGGAAGGAATGAAAGACTTTGTAGGGGAGGAAAACCTTGCTGACGTCATAAACGGGGTTCCAGTCATCGCAGCTCCTTTCTCAAAAGACAAAGTTGTGTGGGACAGATTGCAGAGGCAGAATGGAAGTTGAATTCCCATGAAAGGAGAATAAATTTGGCTTTACATCAGCATTTGTCAAGCATACCTGTGGAGTCCATCAGGAAAATTAGAAATAAACTACAATATACTTTCTATAATGACTTCATGATACAAGGGAGACTTCATTGCAGAAGGCATTCAGACATAGTGATGGTCCTGGCAACAACTTGTGACTTCATCAAGGCATCATGGATAATGGATGCCATCAACAAGAAAAGACAAGAAATGCAAAAGTTGAAATTGACTTTCATTCACATGACAAAGGCCCTTGGCCATTATGCATAGGGAACTGAAATTTCTGACTGGTCCTATTTGTGATCGTTGACAACCATCCGATTTGTTTAAAATAAATAAATACTTAATAGTCCAAATTGCAACAATTGGAACATTGTGTTCCTACATGGTTTTTGAGATATCCTTGACCTGTTTGAGGACCCTAACATAAAATGTTTCACAGTAACAGTATTAGTATTAACATTTTTATAAAATTTTGGTAGGATTGATTCACTGGACAATCATAAAAAGATGTACCAAGAAAAGGTGACAAAATGGAAGGACAGAGAACTTCAGGAGTGGGAAAAAATTAAGCTTATAGAAACAACAATTTCTGATTTGAGGAATAATTAGACTTCCTTGATATTAATAAGTGATTATATTATACACTTATTCTCTTCTTATTTATATCCTTATATTTATTTTCTTAGATGATGCAATGGATCATACTAGACAGCTGGTTATTAAAACTGCTGCTGTAATGCAGAAAATTAATTAAATATCATTGCATGATGATCAATTATCATAATTGGAATTCTTATTGATAAATGTTTAATGCTCAGTAACTTACAATATGCTTATTCTTATTCATGTAATTTGAGTAATAAATCATTTACTGAAACTTCCAAAACATCATTTCATTCCATGAATCATGATCTGTCATTTCTTGGCTAATAAAATATTCCAAAATATTCCATATTCAATATATAGTTTCGATAAGGTTTTAAATATGCCCTTCCAAAACTTTATATATTCTTGAAAAATCTTTTATCTAAAAAAATTTTGTTTGTAGTACACTATGAATTAAATGTTGTTTCATTTGTTAACTGTGCCATTAGTGTTGTGAATTGTGCTTGGTAGTAACTACAGAAGTAATCACTTTGAAAAGGCTGACCCTTTGAGTTATATTTTTATGGTTGTTTACTTGACTGTAAGATTTAGCAAGTAATTTAGCAGTTATAAATTAACACCATTCCAGCTTTAGCCATTCATAATCTTGTGATGTAAATGTGCACAACTGGTTTTGCTTGAAAACAGTTACAATCTTGTTTGCAAAGTAGCTTGGGTGTTGTCAACCAATTCTCAACATATGTTCAACACTATTCTTTGGAGACCTAAAACTAATACCAATTAACTTCTCTAAATGGTAATCAATGGCTTTTTAAGAAACAGTTATTAAATGTTATACATAAACTTTCTGTTATTAATACTAAAGCACTATGTCTAGCTACCATTTATTTATTTGATTAAAGTTTGTTGTATAACTAAGATGATTTGGACAGCCTAGCTACCACAAGCTAGCCATCAATTTATAGTTGAGATCCTCCAGCAGAGGATACAGGGGTTAAACTAATTTCTGGATGAAGGAGGTTGTCTTGGCTGGTCCAGGCTCTTCTCATTCATTGGCTCAGTTTTGCAATAGCTGCATTTGAAATCAATTCAAAAATCTTTAATGAGAAAGAAGTCTATATTATGCACCTATCTGTTAATTAAATTACCTTAATAGTGCTTAAATTAGATTTCAATCTCAGATATCGGTTTTTGGTGTACATTTAAGCACCAGATTCTAGGGATTCACAATTTATTTGTGGTGATCTCATTAATATATCAAGACAAAAGTTGCATTCCATAATTAAACGATGTAAAGCTGTCAAAATAATAACCGTTTAAAATATAAAGCCCACTTGGGAAACAATTTAACAAATGCAAAAAAGCCTCTGTAATTTTTTATGAGCTTTACCCTAACAGAAGACTTTGCAATAAGATCAGTTTACAAGCAGAACTAATCTGAGAAGGTCATAGCTATTTGTACTGCTACTCAACAATGGACTTCTACTGCAACCTTCCAAACTTGTATCTTACTTCAATAGCTGAATAAAATTTTTAATGCTAGACATTTCCATAGAACTTCACAGAAACAAGCAATTAGAGGAATTATAATGCACTACAAATAAAGAAAAAAACTGCAACACCTATCACAAAGATGATGAATAATTGCAACTTGGTGTAAACACTTCTTCTCCACATTCCATAAATTCAAAATTGAATATGGCCAACATGAAGAAGAGCGTTACTCCACTGCCTTGCTCCAGAATTGAAACTTTTTTCTAAAAAAATATTAAATCTACATCTTACAGTCTCTAGGATTGCTACAATGTAATGCTAGCTAGCAAAAATTGTTTTAAAAATCATGCATTCGCCATTTATATCCTGCCTACTTCTCCAACAGCCCATTCCTGGAAGAGAGATGCTCCAGTGAACATTGTACATTCTTTATAGTTCCGAAACGTCTTGCTGGAAAAGTAGCGGTTGCTGCAGTTGTCTTTCCAGAAGTCCGTTGCTCCGAGCTAAAAATAGTAGCTGTTTCCAATACCTTGGTGGATTCGTATTAATTTCAACGTACACAAGCACGCTACTGCGGCCTCCGCACTGGATGCGCAGCACAACTCGAGCGAACTCAAACGCAGACAGGCATACAACTTTATTGCATGCATTATCTCCATTTATTCATAAATTCGCGCTCTTTCGCTCCAAATCAAGACATACATAACTTCCATGGCGACGTTTGCTCTGAGCTCAAAAGTCAGTAGCGATCGGAAACAAAGTTGGTTGGTTTGGCAATTAAGCTGAGAAGCTGCCAGCTTCTAAGCGGGGCTATATATACTTGAAAATTCTGGCAACTGAAACAGGCCGAACTCTAGCTGCTGCATAATCTCCTGACCTAAAAGTTGTGCTCTCATCTGATATTTCTCTCCTTACTCTGCATTCTTGTGTAATGTACTCTGACGGTATTGGGTTTCTCAATTCATCACGTGCCAAAAATTCGGAAGCATTCCTAGCTTTTTATTATTATATAGCATTTGATTTTGTTGTTGTCTACTTCATGGTTGAGGATCAAATGAAATGTTACTCCCCCATTTTCCTTGATTTAATTGAATGAATAATTTTTATTATAATGTTTTTCTGAGACTGGTTTAAAAAACCTCAATTAAGACATTTAGAAACTATTTTATTAAGACAGATCCTTACGGAGAAAGCATCTTGGCCTTCCAACATTAAAAAAATTAACTTATTATGCATCCAGTATAGCTGCAAAATAATGGACTCATCTATATTACAATTTATAGGAAGTTGACTTTTCAAAAAATTGGGTTTTGACTTCTTTCTAAATAGCAGGTTCCACTCACGTTTCTTAAGTAACTCAAGCCCAAGGCGAACGAACACACAGCACATTTAAAGTTTCAATGGGGTTTTGTGCAACAAGGCTGCTTGTTCGCTGCAGTCATGTCTGAGATATTTGAAAATATTTGATCGCAATTAAACTTTAATTTAAGAAATCTGTGTTTCATCTAAATAACAACATCAATAATCTATAACAAAACTAAAAAACTTAAACAAAACATCGTTGCATTAATGTACTGGAAAACTACCATTAGTAAATAGAGTTTTGGTTTATTGGTTGAAAATAATTAATGCAGGGGACAAGTGTCGCTGAATGGACCGTTGTTGAAAAATATTTTTTAAATTGTTGATTCCCTTTTAGTAGTAAATGCATCTCAATTTTAGTATGCATCTACAAATGTCGAAACAGTAATTCCGCTTTTCCGCATTTCATTGAAAAAGTATGTTTGTGGCTCCTTCACTTTTTAGTTACTCTCTTGTTTAGTAAATATCTTGCGACATGAATTTTTTGGCTTACATAATTTTATAATAACGATCTGCGCGTCCAATAGTACGGAAATAAGTTTTTGTATCATTCCTAGTTTTGTCACAATGGTGATAAATATACACACACGATATTGTACTGGATGGACTTATTTAGCTTACATAAAGGTGTTGATTTATTCAGGTGTATATAATATTAAAAGTTATTGAAGCAAACAAAAGCAATAGTTTATTTAACAACTGACTATAACTGCCAGCTTTAAGCAAGCAAAAAACCTAACTACAGTCTTTGTACAACAAAAGCTTCTCTAGACAACTCCACCACCGCAAGCTATTCGCTGCAACTTTTAACAACTTCCGATTGCCCTAGAACCACATAACTAGGGACCCCTGGAATTCGTTTTGGACGAAAAACGCACAAAATCGCGACGTCGGTCACATTGGACGAAAAGACGAAATTCGCACTTTCGGACGAAAGGTTCGAAATTTAAAAAAAACTAAAAGTTATTCTACATATTTGCAATGAGTAAAAAATTAAAACTGATTAATGTTCACGATCGCGCAAGCGAGTTCAAGGATGATACACTGGTGGCCATGTTCTTTTATGCAAATATTGTCAGCATTCTGTAGATCATGTCAGTGAGCACACCATCAAGTTGCACATGGAATCCGCTAAGCACATTGGCTACAAGAGTCGTTCTTTGGCGGCAGGGAATCCAGGTGCTAGACTGTGCAAAGGCTGTGGCCAATTCTGCAACGACATCCATTTTACTGCTTAATAAAAATTTCGCTTACTTTTCAGTGCTTAGATAAATATCTCAGAATTACACAAAAACAATATTTTGGTGAGAACATGATGATGTAAGGGATGTTTAAAAAGGTTGGAAAAACACATTTTGGACAAAATTTTGAACAAAACCACTGTTTTGGGACAAAAAAAAAGTTGCCTTTTGGACAACATATTCCTTGGGTCCCTATGCACAATATAGTTTTAATACAATTAGCAAAACCATTGCAACTTATAAATATAGAATTGGATTTTTGTTACCTTTATTTATGTTTCGAATATATATTTTGATTCCTTGGAATTATTAGAACATTAATTAATATTTCAGATATTATAGTCATAAAAAGTCAAGCGCCAGAAAGGATGTCTGGCAGCAAGAAGATATAACTAACATGCTATGGATGCAATAACATGTCTGAAAGACAAGAGGATTCATCTTTATGTTACCGGGCGTCGGTAGCCGAGTAGTTAAAGTCTTTCGCCTTGGTGCGTCTCCCTTAGGAGTTCAAATCCCAACCGCTCGCAAAAGTCTCAACATTCTCTGGAAGACGTCTGTCTTGAAACGCAGAACGTTCTACGTAGGGTCAAAGATTTGCAGGAATTGCTCAATGGGTTATGACTTATTGAGTTAATCAAAAAGTCTATGCAGCACCAGCGCTAATACCGAATGGATCGCCATGAATATATAACAACATTCTAATTTTATAATTAATTTTAGTATTATATAATGCGTTTAAAGTAATGAAAAAAATCAATAGATGATCAAGATGAGTCATATGTGATAAAATTTACCACATTTTCAATCATATCCAAGTTAAAACAAATTTAGTGGACAGGCAAAAAATCGGGTCCCTGTTTATTTATTAAGCTGATAGTTTGAGTTTTTTATGTTTCTAAATAGGATGTATAGGCACCTTTTAATCGTTCTACCATTTACATAGCGCCCCTACCGGAGGGCGCTCCCCGGTAGCGCAGGCTGGGTTTCAGCACAATTATCACCTAAAGTAAATGTGCTGGATTTAAAACAGCTCATTGGAATTATATCGCGACTCATATTTGCATCTTTTCGATTCATTTTCGGCAAAAAAAACGTTGAAAATACCATACCCTTCACTATCTTTCTTGTAATTATTCATTAACTGGTAATCGACGCTAAGCATTTGATACCACACGAGTCAACTTTTATTACCATTATGTAATTATTACTAGTAATAGTAATAGTATTACTATTATGTAAATGTAGTTCATTTATATAGCGCCAGAGGCGCTTTTTGTTAACCATTTATATAGCACTCCTTCCCAAGGGCGCTTGAGGCAGTGCACGCGACACATTACGACTGTTGCCATTAGCGCCGTATGCAGGAACGTAACCCATTCGGCCAACATGCAATAATATAATATAAATAATATCTCTTAAACATATAAAAAAAATTCAAAAAGCAAATCTTAAAAAAGATAACTTTTTTTGAGGGCCCACATTTGGACGCTCAAATAATTTAATAGACCAAGATTTTGAGCGGGAATGGTAGAAATCGACTCAAAGAAGCACAGAACACGTACGCGTTCACATCCGCAAGAGTCGCTACCTCAATAATAATTTAATTCGCCACTTTTTGTATGCCGTTGTTAACGACATTGCATAGCTATCTGGTACTCACAGACCTCGAATGGCTATTAAACATCAGTCTCCTTATCCACTACAATCAATTGTTTTGCTATCAACTAATATCATTCATTTAAAAATAAATTCGCTTTAGAAGCTGGCTGCATCATATACAAAGACACATATTGTCTTACAAAGTGATGATAAACAGCACATAACACAAGAAAGTTGCCAAACCAATAAAAAATAACCATACCAGGCTGAAAACACAATGTATAGAAATCAGCTGTTTAAAGTTATTTTTGGCCTGACATCATGGTCGTCAAGTTAAATGAGTTGTGGCTTCAACCAGGACTTGAGCGTCACATGCAAACAACTGCTGCTCAAGCATAAATGCACTTATAAATAGCTTTTATTAAGAGCAATCTTCAAAACCACCAACATTTTTGTCCAGCATAACATAATTTAAAACAAATGACCTCACAACAGCTACGGTCTAAAAACATCATAAACATTAGATTTCATAAGTTAATGTTACTTCCAGTTTGATCATTTTTTACAGCAAAATGGCATCCCTGCCATCAAGCTTTAGTCTGCAAGAAATAATATGTTGAACCATTTATGCTTTTTCTCAGGGGATTCAGCTTTTTCATGATGGCACAGATAGTATCCTGCATTTCCTTCTTTAAATGAGAATTAAACAAAGAAGGCTTTGAGCTCAATTTCTTAATCAAGTCTGTTACAGTGGTGGGCTTCCTTAACAAGCATTTCTTAACTATATCTTCAATAGATGCTTCAGCTCTACAAATAGAAAGATCAGGTGTCATTTTCACCACCAAATAAAATAAAAAGACTTACTTATTGTTGAAGTTGTCATCTATTTTTTGTTTCTTGTTCAAGGACTCAGGAGAATCAGACTTCCTCTTCCTGTCAACTGTGACATCCATCTTCAATTCCTCACTCAATATGGTTGATTTGTTGGTTGAACTGCTCTTACTTGAAGGCTGAATAATTGCAAAAGCTGCCTTTAACAAATAAATCCACTTGGTGCAAGGAAAAATAACTGCTGCACACACCATATCAAATAAGCTGTTTGTTTCAATATCTGAATCTGAACCTGAGTCCAAATCTGAATCTAAAAGATTTAAAAAGCATGCATCATTTTAAATAATCTAACAAAAGTGAAGGCATCATAAAACACTGACCAGCCCTATTTTTTCCTTTATCATTGTCTTCATCATCTTTTTTATCTTCATCTTCTTCCTCTTCCTCCTCTTCATCTGAGCCTAAAGTCTTAAGCCCTTCCTCTTCTGCAACTCCGACATCCTTGTAGATGTCTTTTTCATCCCTAGCATCATTATCATACATATCCTCATCCTCAGAGGACATGGACAGGTAATCCAACTCTTGACCCTCATCTGCATCATCATTCTCTTCCTGGGCTTCTTCAACAGCTTCCTCGTCTTTCTCCTCCTTGGTGCTTTTCTTCTTCTTTTTCTTCTTATCTTCCTCATCATCTTCCCTGTCTTCCTCCCTTTCACTGTCATCCTCTTCACTTCCACTCATCAATTCAAACTCTGTCAGTAGCTGCAATCAGAACATGATGTCTTATGGTTCACATAACTAAATATTTTGCATGGCACTTTGTAATTATGTTGGAATTATCACTATAAGGCTGCAGAAAAAGCCACTTACAAGTTGTTTGTTTTTCTTGCCACCCTTACCAGATTTAACGTCTTTCTCTTGCTCATCCTCATCCTTGTCCTTGTTATATTTTTTATTGCACATGATTGCAAAGTGATTATAAGTTTTATCTCTCCTGGCAAATTAGACAAGTATTGAAAATCCATCCATAATTCAACATGAAAATAAATATAAACACATAACTGAATCATATCATATTAATTTACCTGCTAAATTGTTCTTCGGCCTCTTCTGCATTGAGAGCCTTATATTTTGGCATTGGTGTGAAGTCATACCAATCACCAACAGGAAGAGAAACAAACTTGGAACCCCCACATAAAGTAAAAGCCACATAGTTAGTATTCTTTGAGACACCACCATTTTTTGTACCTTTAAGTCTAAAAAATATGTTCTTGAATCAAATAGTTTAAATAAAAGTATGATGACACTACAAATACACCTTCTCTGCTGCTTGCTTGTTCCCAATTTTAAAATAAAGGGTTGATCATTTGGATTGTAATTTCGGGTCTTGATGCCATATTTTTTTCTCCGAGCCTCCTCTCTTTGCTCTCTGCCATACTCACTTCCAGCTCCTGATTTAGGCATGGTATCAATATCGTAAGCAGACTTAAATTCTTTCAAATTGTTTTCTCGCTCTATCTTGGCCTAAAAATAATTTATTAAATATTCAAAATGTCCAACATTTTTGACAACTTGATTTTAATACACGTACCCCTCCAGGGCAATTTATGAAATCAACATTGTGAGATGTCGCAAATTTTGCCACGTAGTATTCAAACTGAAATCTTGAACTAAAATAAATTCTTTTAATTGTCGATTAATGAATGAAAATAATGAAATTCCATACGTACTCTGGTCTACAGACAGAGAACACTCGGCAGTTTTCCTAGATAAAACAGCAAGTTATGAATTGGATTAGAAAATACTTAAAAAGTGTAAATTGTTTACCAATTAGCTTATAGGTTATACATTGAAAAAATGAATCTCACAAAAAAAGATGTCGCATAACATGTTATAAAATCTAAGCAAATCTTTGAAAATGCAGAGATCTATAAAATTTCAATTACATTACCTCTTCAGTATCCATTTAAAATTATCGTTGCGTGAAAGCAGTAAGTTACGATCAGAGCTAATTCCAAAATTATGACACCAGTTCCGACGATTGAGTTACTCTATAATACCTTACGTAAACAATAACCACGATAAATCAGTAATAAAAGTGAAATTTCTGTTAATATTTATGTAATATCAATTTTATATCTAGAAAGTAGACTGATTTTTTGACATAATATAACATAATTTCCGTAAAAAGTTGTAATACATAACGACAGGTTTCTCAAAGGTTGTATTTGAAATGGTAACAACGACAATGATAATGATTCCGAGTGTGATTATAGTGGCTCAATATAGCTCAAATAGAACCTCAAGATCACTTCGTTACTGAGGGTAGCTTTCCCTGAAGAGGAGAAGTTGTCGAAGGACCCGCATGGGACCCAGGCGGATCCCGACTGCTTGTGTTTGCTGGGATGTCCTTTATTTGTTTGCTTTTCCATTACTAAAATGACATAACATAGAGAACGTAAGAGTCCGAAGTTTCTGCCAGCGGCCCTGAAGACAGGTATAATGTCCCGTAGGAGCGAAGATTAGAGTTGACATTTTATAGTCTGTTCTTTGACAAATTCATAGGTGATATTTCGATCTTTGCATGTGCATTGATGAGACGCTGAAGCTACTCGGTGACAGGAAAGTAAACCAACCAACCGTGGTCAATCTTTAACATCTTTAATCCTCAACTGAGCGGTGTATCATTCGAGCATTTCAGCATTATTCAGAGAATTTTGACATTGGGCAGGTTTACACATTTGCATCGAACCAATTTGGGAGCTTTCTTGGGGAAACGACACCACCAAACAATCGCCAAGGTTCCCATTTTGACGACCTTTACTCTTGCTTGCTAGTCTCTTTAATTTGAGGCGGTAAGTTGGCATGGTTTCGAGAACAAAGATGATCTCATACCACGGTGAACGAGCACAAAGAAAGAAATTTGAAGTCGACTCAGAGCCATCACAGAGAAAAAAGGAACCTATGAAATCGAGGCGAATTATTAATAATGATAGCACACCCCCAAAAGCATGTCATTCAAAAATTCACTTATCACACCCCTTGCATACCCCAGCAACACAAAACTTCTCGGATGGGGTGCTCACAAAAATACTAAATAAAAATTTCAAAATTAACATGAACGAGCAACAAACTCTTGGAAAAAATCATCAATAAGAAAAGCCATTAATATACATTGTATAAAATTATCTAAAATCACTTCAGCTTTAAAATATATTTTATGTTGCTTCAAGTATTTAGAATCCAGACAACATCATGGCCATCAGTCACACATTAGTCATTGTCCATTTCACAATTATATGTATTAAATACTGATGGAATTTGGCAGTTTGAGGTCTTTCAAGAAGCTGATTTCTTTCCTAAGAAGATATAAAATAATTCTTTATTGGTAGAAAACACTTTCCTCTGAGAAATATAAGAAAACTGAAAGTTTGGCTAAATGCAATACACATACCTCGTTTTTTGACAGGTTTGTCATACAATGTGAAAGTATGAGGATCACCTTTTCTCAACTTTCTATAAAAAAAAAATTGATGATATAGAACTGCAAATTGTTCTGCATCTACAAATAACTTTCTGTCTCACATTGCTATAATTCAAATGGCACAAGGAACTTACGAATTCAATGATGGTTCTTTGTAATTTACATTAGAAGCAGCTCTCCTCTTTCTAGGATTACCATCTGAAGACCTGGAAAATGAAAGAATATTAGCTCTTAAACTCAAAATGATGGCTGAATATTGGCTATCAAACCTTGAGTCTATTGAATCCATTAGATCTGGTGTCTTTGTTTTTGTGTCTTGTTGGTTTTTCAAATGAAAATCCTCTTCACTAAAAGATTTTCTTTCATTAACTTCATCGCTCACATTATTCTCATTTGATTTCAACTGATCAGACTCAGAAAGTGCAGCTGATTCTCCCTCCGTGGCTTTCACTTTCTCGTGCTCAGATTTCGAAACCTCGGGTATAGGTGCTGCACGTTCTATGTGACTTTGTGATACTCTGATGTCGAGGATTTTTGAGGTCAATGTGGGGGCCACATCCAATGTTACAGTGCAAGTTACATCTTCACTGTAGCGCACACTTTTAGAGTTGTCTTTTGGTTTTGTTCGTGCACCATTCCCAAGCCTAAGCATGATGCCACGAGGCTCGTTTAAACATTCAACTGATTCTTCCACAGACTTCTTTTCTTCGGCACAAATCACCTCAGGCTCAAACGTTGGGGCCTGTGTCTCTTGATAACTCAGATGATCCTGCAATATTTGTCCTTTTCTAGGTTGATTAATGGGAGGAGCAACATAGCTGGAGTCATCAAGTGATATATCATATATAGCCATCTCTTTGTCTTTCACTGGATTTACATTTGAGCATTCAGGAACATTACCCAAGGTTTCTACAATGGTCATCTCATCAGAGGTCTTCAAGGATTGAGAAGCTGAAAGAGATTTAAATTTCAACTTGTCTGAGCTCTCTAAGGTTGGTTTGGCAGCATTATATTTCATGTGACCTGGTTTGCTCACATTGGATTTTTTCCTACAAGTAGACATTTTGTGTTTCATGCTGTGTTCCTCCACTGCTTGTGAGCATTCTTCTAATTGGTGAAAGGTTTGGGTGACTGATTTGTAAGTAACAGGTGAGAGATTCATTTTATTTGGAGACACTTCATCAATGGGATCATATGATGAATTTATATTGAAATTGTTATTAATGGAATTTTGACCATGACACAGGTTTGTCTTATTTGGAGATTCTTCATCAACAGGATTGAGAGATAAATTTAAATTAGAACTGTTGTTAATGGAATTTTGAACAATAATTTCATTCTCCTTTTCATCATCTTCGTCGTACATCGTTGACTCATCTGGTGAAATATCATGTAACACTCTTGTTAATAAAAAAAAAATTCATAATGCAAACAAAATCATGAATGCATGTAATCTGAGAAAGCGATATAATCTAAATGCTTGAAACCCACTGTGCACCGTGCAAGTGATGTGTGACGTTTCCTCCTCAATTACTTCTAGACATCTTTCCACATTATACTCCTTGTTCACTTCATCAACATTCTCTTCAATATCAGACGAATCCTGGGTCTGGTTCACGGCAACTCTTTGAGCAGGTCTAGTTTTTTTAATTGTTGTGTAACAATTAATAAGGCATAATTAAGAAAGGACTTAAAGACTTGATTCAAAAATGTTTTAAAGACTTTTCAAAAGCTAAAAATCTAATCTTACCTTCTGACCATTGTAACATTCTGTGCCAATGTACTGGGCTTGCTTAGAGAAATTGACTGCAAGTTTTGAAAGAACTCTGAAGCATACTCAAAATTTGCAGATATATCTATCAGCTGCCCACACACACTGTGCAATAACTTAGCAGCATTACTGACTGTATTCTTGAATTGTGTAAACTTCTCCTGTTTGAAAAAATAATATTGCAATAATTTTAAACATGCATTAACTGTTTTTAGGAATTATATGAAACAAACTGCATAAAACTTGCTCATCTCCATGTCACATCCTTGAAGGTGGAGTCGGAGAAGATTGGTTTCACCCAGCAGTTTCACATAGCTGTTGTTGAGAACAGATAATTCTTGTTTCTTTCTACTCAAAGCCCGTGCCAATGCCCTATTATTTGCCCTCAGAGATTTCTTTGTGTATGTGGTACTGACTAAAAATAAAAACCTAAAGCTTGGACAAGGTGTAAATTGTGTTTTGATTTTAAACCTTAATGTACAACATAAGACATTGCCATTGATGTAATAGGTTCGTTATTAAAATTAAAGTATATTACGATTGGCTTTGTGAACAACTGATCTGTTCTGCATTCGCAACCGTGAGCCATCAGTCTTTGAAATCCTAGAAATGTCTTCCATGTGCAAACCTATAAATGTGTCAATATTTAACAGTTTCTCATTTGCTTATCGACATACATATCTGCAATGATCATCGAGGCTTTTAATATACACCATCGCGCAAGCAATCCCGTACATCTAAATGAACGCCTTATTTGCATAAAAATACAAATTGTTCAATGTGCACAAAATCCCGATGCGAATGTAATGACAATAAAATAACAAACAAATAAAAATGTAGGAAAACTGGAATTCGGCTTTAGGTCCACAATAAGAGTAATAATTACCTATGTGTTTACTGCAATTTATATCAAAATCGATGGCAAAAACAAATAAACCCGATCTCAAATGAAACGTAAATAACAAAGGAGTGCCCAAGGATTCAAATGTTTTTGCGCCACTGATCACAATTATTCTAGAGAGTTATAATGCACAATCTATTTAAAATTTATAAAAATTGTTAGTTATTACCAAAATAAATTTTAAAACAATGAAGTGCCATACACCAATTTATAGCACTAATTTGAAATTTTTTCATTGTTTAAATTAATAACAAGCTTAATATAACTTATCATCGAAATGTATCAAAGAAATGACAAACGAACAAGCCTTTATTGAGGGTGAATTGGAGGAAGAGTTGGCAAGCATCAATCCCGTTTATTAAAAAAAAATGTATCGAGACTTCGAAATACAGTAAAAGAACATGATTAACGGAACATTATACAATGTTTAAGGAGTGTAGCGGAACAATATCATTCCACGTACTTCTCAATAAACGTTCGAATCTAATATCTCCTGTTAAGTATCAGTACCCCACGGGAGTTTGGCTCACAATTTTAATTTTGAATTTCGTGATATTTCAAATAAAATCTTTAAATGTGTACACACACTTTGTCCCAATGGAAAATGGGTCATTAGGGCCAAAGTCTATGTAACAATTTATTTGACGATGAATTTTTCCCTGATCCTCCTTTAAGGGGACATCATTAAGGACTTGCCCATGGCGCGTCCGAAAAGGGGGAGCATATGCTATCTCCTGAATTTTATCAAGATACTAACATTTTGTATCAAAATATTAACATTTTATGTCAATACTAAGATTTTGTCAAAATACTACTACTAACATTTTTAAGTTTCAAAAATTTACTTAACCTACTCACTCGATTTTGACAATAATCTAATTATTTTAATGTATGTGTTCGTGAATTGTTATTCTGTGCAACAACGTCATTTTGTGTTTGTTTACGACCTTAGGAGATTTGTTGCCAATAAATTTAAAATTAAAATTTTTACTGTTATATTATATCACAGGCTATAACGTAATATTGGCATAAACTTAAAGTTTTAAATTTTCTTAGAAAGATAAATATTATAAATAACATTGTCTGTAGTAGTCAGCAACCTCTTCAGTCATCGTGCCAAGATAAACAAATGAATTAAAAAAACTTTGCTTCCCCCTACTTCTGCGGACGCAGATGGGACTGCCTCTTTGTTATCATAATCTTCATCATCTTAACCATAACTGCGTCAAATAAATAAATAAATGTCATAGCTATTCAATCTTGCGATAGCTTCCAGCTTCAAATAGAACTGCCGCAATAACTCAGTACCTCATTTCGAGCGCAATACCTCAAATGTAAATAGTCGGATATAAGTACATGTTCTCAATATTTTTGATGTGAAACCATTGAAAATTCCTTTCAAGTCTCAGGTGGACGAGTTCGACTGCAGGGTAACAAAAATCGTTTTGTTGTCTAAGACTTTTATTGCTGGCGTCAAGTAGTAAAACTTAGTCATTCAACACTATAAAGTGATAATTAGGTTCAGCCTACAAGGTAGATACTTACATCAGTTAAGGAGGGGAGGGGACATAGGCGAAATTATGCCGAAATTAAAACAATTGCAAGCTTGCAGTAATTATGACGATAATGTGACTCATGAATTTGTGATCTCCAAAACCGATTTCAGAAGCGTAGACCGATTAACCCTAATGTGTGATAAAATTCGTTTATTGATCAAAAATAGATAGAAATTTTTATGTTTATAATAAACTTATGATCAAAAGCCTTCATCAGTGTCATCATCAGTGTCTTCACCTATTGAAATATAACCTGGCTTATTTTTTTTTATCGCAAAGTAAAGTTCATTAGAAGTTATGTCTAAAATATAAAAAAAATATCAAAATTAGGACAAAAACTATGACCCCGAATCCATGTCAATTTCCACTCAATGACTTTTCCATCATACCAAAAAAGTTTCATTTTTGACACTTTAAAAGGTTGTTTAACTTGTCGAAGGTGTTCTGGACTGCCTGTTTCCTGATTATTATGAAGTTTCCTATGAAAAATATATCCATATAAGTAAATTAGTAGGTTTAAGGGGAGACTTGTACTGAATGGACCGGAATTTTTGTCTCGCCACTAAATGTTTTTTAGTGACCCACGAAGCCAACACTACAAGACCATAAAGAAACTCGTGTCGACACAGAGCAAGTTCAAATGTGCCTCAAGGAGGAAGGAGATTTTAATCTCAAAACGCCGTATTGGAAAATGTGCTCTGAATCAACACCTGTTTCTCTTAAAGCATCATCCAGACGGAAAATGTCAGGTATGCCTTCAGGAGGATGAAAATGTCCGGCATTTTCCTCATGGAATGTCCGGCCCAGTCAGTCCTGAGGGAAGAAATAAGACTCCAAACAAATCTATCTGAGATGAGTTCCGATTGATTGCTCAGCAATCCAGCAAGTGTGGACCTCATTTTCAGATGGATTTGCAAAAATCGGAATAATTTAATGAAATAATTACTATTTCCCTAATATTGTTAATACTATTATTATTTTTATAATTTAACCTTCACACCTATTATTACTCAAATACTTCTTATTTCATTAGAATACCTAACACTATTTAACAAGTCCAAATCATCTTAGTCATGCGACGGATTTTAATCAAATAAATAAAGCAGTCTTCCCTCCTCGTCTGGTAATTTTTAGGGGCCCGCACGGGTTTTTAAATATTGAAATTTTACAATCCCTTACAATGACCTTTTTTGCTTTTCCATTGCCAAACTGACATAACATATGGGCCCGTACGCATATTTTGAAAAAAATTGTCTGTTCTCTGAGAACAGATGAGGCATAACTTTGTCATTTTGCTTAAGACATACTTTACTTATGGCTATTTATTGTTTGACAATAATAAAACATTTATAACCGATAATAATACTTTTTTAAACATTCGTTTTACCTGAAACAAATAAATTTGAACAATAAACGGCGATCTGGGCAATGGAACGGAGATAAGTTAGTGAAGTAGTTGCACAAGTACTTGTTCATAATTCATCGGTACTTGGACCTTGAGAACTTGTACTTTGGGCCTCAGTACTTGGTCCCATGTCTGTATGGATCAAATGATTTGATTTGTCCCTTGCCTTATAAACATAACATTTTTGAGATTTTTTTGTGATGTAAAAGAAATTTTAATTAAAATAAAATTATAACATAGTAATGCTTACGTTGCTGTTTTTATCGCATTAAATTAGTAATGAATATGGATGTTTCTTATATAGATGTTTCTTGAGCACGTTGTCATAGTAACAAGTCGTTTCGAGAATTGAGATTGTGTGTTTTAGTCTTGAGTTTATTTCCTTAAATACAATCGCACTTACATGTTGTCCGAAGAATTTGTCCGTTATGAACCATCAGTTGATTCTGAGTCTAGGGATGAGAGAATTGCTGCGAGGAGGTTGCGTATAGAACGACGCAAGGAAGCTGAGAAGAAGTTAGATGCAATGTTTTTTGCATATTAGTTACGGATATCCATCTACACTAGCTGCTTCTTCAACTTTGTTGTGACACCGCAGGCTACTATTTCAGTCCGATGAAAGTGAAGTCGAGAAATTACAAGAAGAAATAAGCAACGCTGGCAAGCAATTGAGTGAAAGTCACAAAGCTCTGCAAAGGTTAAGAGTTGAAGGTCTTGAGATAGTCACCAGTGTGAAGATAACTCGTGATGCAGAGGAGGTGGAAAGAAGAGCCAATGAAGAGGAAGCTGAGAAATTGAGGTTTGGAAATAATTATTATGTTTATAATTTTAATAGTGCATAAAATTTTATTTTACAAACTTAATATAACTAAAATTCATTTTTCAGGAACAAAAAAGTTCATGATGAAAATGAAAATGCATTGGGAATGTTAAATGAAGTAAAAGATTTTCTGTTTTTCTGTACTTTATCTAAATTATTTTAATTCACTCTGTTGCTGCTTGAAGTCTACATTTTTTTTCTTATACTTGTCTTACTGGTTTCCATCTTAACTAGCTTCATCGTATTTAAAGTTAGTTATAATTTGTCGTTTTTTAGGTGAATCAGCAATGGGAAGAGGCATTGAGTAAGACAACTGCTCGTGAATTAAGCAAGGTTTTTATTAACAGTAACTTTAGACTTTTTAAAGCACATTTTAACAATTTTTATATTTAAGCAACAGTTTAATATAACAACTACTTAACACACTCATTTAATATTAAATAATTGTTCCATTTAGATGCTTCTGCAGCAAAAAGAGGCATGTGACTCAATGCTGGAAGAGAAAGACAAACTCATAACTGAATTCAGGCAGGCAAGGATTTTATTTTCCTATTTATTTGTTGCTGTAGGCAGATGGCCTGTCCTAGTCTGGAATTTTAATACTGATAAGAAATATTAAGTTAAGTGAAGTTAAGTTAAATTCTTAACATTTTGTGACAGTATAAATCATTACTTATTTTTAAATTTAAGTGTTTAAAGTTACTTTTGTATTGTGCATTGTTGTGCAATTCATATTGCACATGTTATCACATTTACATTTTTTAAGTTTTATTAATTTATGCTGATATTTCTCCAGCTTTTACTACATTCCATCTACATTTTAGGTATTGAAAGGCAAAGACAAAGAATATGTTGAGGAATTAAAAAGGCAAGCAGCAGACATTGAACTTCTAGTTCAGCGAATGAATGATCAAGTTGATCAGTTGACAAAGGCTTACAAACATGAACTGAAACAAACTGAGGCAAGTCTCTAATCTAGATGAATCGTTTTATGATAAGGCTTTGCATAAACAAAGTTTGTGGCTTGTTAATGACAATTACAATATAAGTAATACTGTAAGAAATCAAGAGAAACTTATATTCTGAAATTATTTTATCACAAAGACATGAATTTCATAAAAATAATTTAAATTTTTACTTGAAGGCTGTCTTCATTGAGGAAAGAATGTCAATGTTGGCAGAGATGAATGAAGAGTGGAAGAAACTGCTGAGAGAGAGGAGACAAAAGGAGGAGGATTACCTGAAGAATAGGGATAGCCAGGTGGAGACCTATGAAAAACAACTTAATCAACAACGAATTGCAGATTCTGAGGAATACAATAAGACCAAGATTAAACTGGAGAAAGATATCCAGGTTTCTAGTGATTCGCATAATTTTATTGCTCATGATATATTAAGCAAAACAGTGAAATTATTTTTAAATAATTTTATAATTTCTATTTTTAAATAATTTCAGTTTCTAAAACCTAATCTAGAGTTTAATTTCATGCAAAGTCTCTCCATAAGACCTTTCTCATAAAATTGAAAAGCATTAGAGAATGGTTGGCAACCACGTCAAAATCAAAATATTTTGTGCTCAATTGATTCGTTCATTTGGAACTCCAAGTCCAAGAATTTCCAAGTCATTGAAGATATTGTTGGTGTTTTTCAAGGTTCTTCAGCAACAAATTCAAGAAATGAGAGCCACTTATCAGCTCAACCAGGAGAAACTCGAATACAATTTTCAAGTTTTGAGGAAGAGAGATGAAGAAAACACAATTACAAAATGTTATCAGAAGAAAAAACTTACTCAGTATTTTTCACTTATTTGATTTACTCATTTAAATGGTGGCTCCATGAGTTCTTCATTGATTTTAAGTAGTAATGCTTTTTTAAATTTTATTTAAAGCTTTTTAGTGTTTAGATGTTGTCCTATTGCAGAATGTGAAACTCTTTCACTCATCACAAACAATGTTCATCCAATAACAGTCATCTAATTGAATAAATGCTTCATTGAACACTTGTTTTCAGTCTCCACGACAACTTGGTTGCTCTTAAGACAAAGAATAACCAGGGAGAGAAACTTCATGTTGTGGCTTACAACCAGCAAGTTCAAGGACATAAGCATCTTGTCAAAAGATACAAAGACTTTCTACAAAAGGCCAAGTAGTGTTTTCATCTTGCGTTCTTGCTTGATACTATTTTAAAATTAAGATGCTAATATACAATATTTTAATAATCAAACATTTATCATAATTATTCCATTTTGATAATAAAATTTTCTCTTTTTGCCTTTGTTTAATTGTTTACTTTTCATTAGACAGACAATAGATAACAATTTGACTCAGTTCAGATCTGTATGGATCATGAATGAACTGGAATGTAAGAAGCTCACCAAGAAACTATTAAAAATTGATAAAGCAATCCATGAACAACAGCTAGGACTACCTTGGACTCCTCCTGACATGTAATATATCATGAATTAACATACAATTTATCATAGCAATCTGATTTAATAATTTAATTTGTAAATGATTTGAAGTAATATTATTTGATATTATCAACAAGACACTATTTCTAGTTTTATTTGCATATCAACAAATCAAAGATCTTTTATGGATAACGTTGGACCACTCAACAACCCATCTGCAGCTTTTGAATCAAAGTTGAAGTTTGAGTCCAAAGCATGTGGTCCTGGTAAAATGTTTGAGTATTTGGCAAAATTTGTAATGCAAATTTGTACTCTATTGACAATGTTTCAGTGGAATTCTGATGTTTGTTTAGATTGGAACGAAAACAATGACTGCTTTCATTTTAGTTCATTTTGTTCAAGTTCCATAAGTTATTTTATGTTATCAAGTTATGGCTCAACAACTGCATTATTGTTGAAGAAAAGCCAAAGTTACCAAGTGCTAAAGCAAAATCAATATCAGAGGCAAAAGAAGTGCAGAAAGAACAATTTGAAGTCGACTATTTCTATGAACCCATCAAAGAAATTGATGAATGCCTGGACCGAGTTCCCAAGGAACTCATCAAACACATCTTCCAGTTAATTTGTGACGAAACTGTCAGTTGCATTCAATTACCTCAAATTTGTTTTTATGCATCTGTGTCATGAATACCAAAAACTGAGATCAAGGAAAAAATAGTCATTGTTGTGGTTCATTAAATCATGTGATTTCTATTGTAGGGTTTTCTGATTGAGGAGAAAGTTTGGCAATTACTGAGCTCATTGGATGCTAATGAGCAGATGCTGATGAAATTAGATTCCATCCTCAATGTTAGTTATAACACAATGACAAACCTTAGTGGTTATAACTTGAAATAATGAAAAATGACATGGCACTCTTGATAGGTGTTGCAAGTCAAAAGTGAGGAGGACATCACCAAGCTTTCCTTGTATTTCATGAAAAATTCCACCAAAAGCAAGGTGAAGATAAAATTTAGATTTTAATAATTTAAATTTTTTTTGAGTAGACAACTGTTGTGATTGTTGACATTCCACCACTGGTAAAATGAATAACAATTATTATGCTAATGATTTGCATGCTCAATACCACAACTTAATTCAGGCATAACAGCATGAATCTTATAATTTCACTTGTTCATGAGTCCATAAAAAATGAAAATCCATAAACTGCAAACAGGCCTCTCTATCTATCAAACTATCAAGTTGTACGATAAGTAAATAAGTTATGTTAAGTTGATGGGATTCCAGATAACCTTATTTTTCAGCATGTTTATGATGATAAAGCAGCTCAACCAAATGAGTTTGGAATCATGGACAAGGATAAAGAGAATGTGTTGAAAAATATTGAGTCGAGTGTCATATCTCCCTTTCCAACAGTGACACATCTGAGCAATGATGAAGGATCTTTTGCCCTCAGTGAGAGGAGTGCACATCTGCCCGATGGCTTCCGTGAAATCCTTTTCGCCCCTAATGAAGTGCTACTTGCATTAAAAGCTTTTGTATCCGACCATCAAGAAGTGGTTGTGTGAGCCATCACTTCAAAAATATCAATTTTTTTCCATGATTTAAATTTTTTTCTGAATTTTTGATTAATTTCAGAGAGACTGTGAGCAAAGAGGAGCTCCATGATGTTGAGTTTGATGTTGACAGTATAACAAATGAGATTTCTGATAAGGCCATGGATAACTCCTTGGCTCCCATCCCAAAGCCACAAATTAAAGACCTTTTAATGAAGCATGATCTGTATGTTTGGCATAAATGTTACAATGTAGAAACACGATGCTTATGATATTGAAATGCTGCAGAATGAAGGCGTTTGAGGAATGTGAAATTCATGTTAACAACAGAGACGATTCAATGGATGAGGAATATTGGTCAAAATATACAAACGTTGTCGGTCACAAGACAAATGACGCTTGGGACTCTGTACTAAAGCATTTCGAAAAGTATCAGTTAGTGTCTATGCTAGTCATTCTACTTTAGACTAGTTTTTAAGAACTCCATCACATCTACAGTTCCACACTGAAGGAAAGAGTAAAGCTATTGAAAGAAAGAGATAATCTTGCAAAGCAAAACAGAGAGCTACATGCTCTCCTGCACCATTGCATTTGCAAGATGGTGAGTAATACAAATTTGGAGACAATGATCATTCTAACCTTGTGCCATTTTTTACAGGAAGACAAGAAGAATTAAATATATTCATTTGTTTATTTTCCATCAATCATCGAAGACAATCTTTGTTCTCTCAGATGGAGCATTTTTCAGCAACTCTTTTTCTTTCCTCTTTGCTTCCCATGATGGGTGGAGATTGTCCATTGGTTTCTTGGTGGTGTGTTTGTTCTGCCTGATTTCTGGAGATGAAGCTAATTGAAAGATTAACTTGTCACTTTTCTTAGTAAGTAGCACAATAACTAACCAGATTGTTTATGTTGATTTTCTTTGTGTTTTAGGTTTTTAGTGAATGGTTTTTTTGGTTCTGAGAAGTGCTTTTTCCTAAATAAACGTTGCTTGGTACTTTGAATGTCACACTCATTATTTTTGTCACCATCGTCATCATCACCATCACTACATCCTTCAAAGAATCTCTTCTTAGAAGATTTGTTTTGGGTCTTTTCCAAATATTCTTCACAAATATTACTGAAAGCATCAACTTGGAGTTGTCCTAGTTCACAATCATCCTCAGCACCAAATGCTTGCACCACTCCTCCCAAGCTCCTCAATTTTGCAACCGTTTCATCTGTTGGTACTGGTAAGTGACATGCCACCTCCTCTGCTACAGTTGTTGAAGATCTCGTTTCAGTGCTCGGAGCAATAGCTGTCACTCGTTCAATGGGCTTGTTTTTAGCTTCAAGTTTGGTGCGCTTATTTGCTGCTTTTTTCTTCACTCTTCGAGGAATGTGATTCTTAATGTAAAACACAAGACTATCCCAGTCCTGGTGCTCCTTCATAAGGGATTGAATTTTTTCTGAGATAGCCTTGTGCTTTGCTACTCTTGCAAGTGCTGCTTGCTCCTTGTCATTCTGTAACAACACTCAGAAATAAATATCAATTTTATCAAAAATGTTATCATAAAAAATCTGTAAGTAACAAGTAATTGAGGGAATCTACTTTTGAGTCGTTTTGGGCAATACCACATTGTGAAAGGCAGAATTTTGTGATGTCATCAATACCTGTAGTCTTATATTAAAAAAAAATAATCACAACAAATTCCAATTAACATCCTTAATCAAAATACCTTTAATATTCTGATTTCTTCCACAAGTTTTGATGCACGCTTGCTTCTGTTATCATTGGGGTTGCCACTTCTTCGGTCAAATGAAAGCAATTTTAAAATGAATTTAAATTTAAATATATGTTTGTACTTTTAGGTAACCTTATATTAACATCATTTGCAAGATTTGAGCAGAGAAAAGAGATGTATTTGTAACAGATAAATCTAGTTCAGTAATTTCACATTTTAGTGACTAATCACTTAAATCACTACCTGACAAAAACCATAAACAATATTACATATATATGTGCAAATCATGGTGCATAATTTATTATTCTAAAAGTCGCACTTTTCTCGAAGTGCTTTTATTGTTTTGTTTAGTCTTTGTATTACTTGAATCCTGGACTTCTTGGTTGTAGGTCTCAAATTTACAACCTAATAATTAAAAAAGATTTATGATTAAATACATTTGATGTATAAGAATTCTCTTAATTTCTACAGATAAATGTCATAAATGTTTGTGTAGAATAACAGATTCAGAAATTTTCAAAATTTAATTTAACATTCAATAAAGTTGGCCATTGTCATAATAGGCACTTTGGAATGCTTAAAAGAAGGTATGGTATGTATGTGAAATGTTTTTGAAAGTTCAATGGAATAAAATTGTAAGGGCTAAACATCATGAGTAAAATAAGTTGACCCCAAAATACTAGGTTAATCTCAAATTGTTTCAGGGAAGATTATAAGGCACAAAAATGCCATTCTTACACTTACTATATAACCAGAATGAGTCTTTAAATAGTGAAGATTACTGATTTTATCTTTCTGAATACTAGGTAGTTATATGCTTCACATAATAAGAATGAAATGTCTAACAATGTATCAACAAGTAGAAAATAAATATCTAATTTGTTAGTTCTTCCAAAAGAGAAGGGGGATATTTTTTTATCAAGTTTAATATAAGCTGGATTTGATGGCTATTGGTGTTGTAATCAGTGGTACACGACGTGACGAATTTGCTTATCGCTTATTCGCTTAGTAATAAGAAATTCATGGTTAACGTCACTCAATTCGAATTATTCGAAATTATTACATTCCTGCATGGACATTGATAACTGACATAAAATACTTGTATGCTGTGAAGCATGGGTGACAACAACCCAGATAACGTAAAGTCAATAAAATATAACAGATTACCATATTATTGAGTGAGACTATATCAGTTGACGATATCCCTTCCATCTCGCTTTTTTTAACAGGCTCAGATTCCTCCATGCCAACAAAAGTAAATAAAATAAGCGAAAATACGGAAAACGTTTAGTAATCGAACTTAGAAATTGAAATTTGAAATATTAATAAGCAAAAAAAGAAAATTTTGCTGCAAAATCGTCGAATTAACTTTATAACACTTTAAAGATTTAATATTAATTTCTTTAATTCTTTGGATTCACATCGAAGCAAAAGATTTTAGTTTTATTTTATCTAGAAGCCTTCAACAAATTTTGTAACGCTAATGAACATAAATGAAATCAAAGAAAATGAAAATTTGATAGATCAGATAGTTCTTTGTAAAGAGCATGAAAAATTGGACTCAAGCCGCACAAGGCGCAAGGTCTTGCTTCCTACAATTTAATGTTTCTTTGCTACCCTTAATTTTTAATTTTGACACTTGATGAACCTAACGCTACATGCAGTTCTTTTAGACTAAGGCTCTTGACATAGTCAGAGGTCCTATGACTTTGATCGCACTAGAATATTGTTGGCAATTACATTGCCGAGCACGCGGTCACTTTTTATGGAAAGGCCACAGAAGGCCCGTAGCATGAACCTGTTGGCAAACTTTAGGCCATTTTTCACTAGTGACCAACTTCCATGTCTCAGGAAGCACTTAAAAGCAGTAAATATTGGTCTCAACAAAGCATGGTCGGTATGTGTTTTGCAATTCAAGGCGATGTGATTTCCTATTGCTATTGCAGTTGCTCTATGTTTGTTGAAGTTCTCAAACTCTTTTGTTTGTACTTTGCCTTTTTTGAGTGCCTTATGCATCTGAATAGGCAATACAATCACCTGCAACCACTTATGTCTCTAGTGGTGCAGAATGATGCCATGGTCTCATTGCACCAACCCTAGTGAAATGCATTCACCCCATTGTATCATCAATCAATTTAACAAATCCAGCCTGCACAACCAAGCTATGTAAAATGGTAGATCGATAAAGATGCATTCACATCCTATTCAGATACATAAGGCACTCAAAAGGTCAGTTAAATACAAATTTAATACATTTAGTCTCTGCCACCACAATAAATAATTGCACAACATCCACTACAAGTCAAATGCTGTTACTTTATTGATTTAAAAATAAAATTAAGCCACGCAACAACTTTAGTACTCACAAATATCTGGAGTTTGAACACAAAAATAACTTAAAGCATCATTCAATATTGTAATAATTTATGATTTAGATGGATATAAAAAAAACAAACAAAATATTCACTAGGAAAGAGCGTGGAACTCATCCACCAGGGCCTCCACCATTAATTTGTTTGTAGGCTTTTCATTCAGCATGTTTGTGACTAATGTTTCAGGACTTTTTTCTCCACCATATTTTAAGAGTTCTTCCCTATACTTAGTTCCCCCAAATTTACTAAAAGGATCTTTATGAAAGTAGGAGTTCCATATCTTTGAGGCTATTGCTCTTGAAGTAAGATATGAGTAATATTTAGCCCCATAGGGAACTAGATGACCAAATCTAAGATGCCAAGAGGTGTTTGGAACAATTTTGAAGAAGCTGTACTTCTTCTGGATGCTTGAAACAAGTTCATGTGTACTTTTTCCAACTGAAAGTGAGCTGTGAAGTGCTTGGTCAACCTCAGAGTGCAAAACTTGATGCGAAGTGTCCATTGCGCTGAACATTCTTTTGTATTCAGAACACTTTTGAGCTAGGGACTCTGGAACATATTCACCTGTTTGCCAATGCCTAGCAAAACTTTTAAGAACTTTGGGATCTAAGGCAAAGTATTCCATTAAGATTGAGGGCACCTCAGCAAAATCAGTAGGACATCTTGTTCCAGTCACATGCTGATATCGAGTTCGACCAAGCATGGAGTGCAAAGCATGACCAAATTCATGGAAAAGATTTTCAAGTGAAGATGGACTCAACAATGATGGCATAGTAGATGAGGGACTTGGCAAATTTAGCATCAAAACAACTACTGGTTTTTGGTAGTGATTAACCATCTCCCTACCACCCTGAATTGTGAAGTGGCAGTCTTGATATGGTTTTCCAGGTCTTTCAAAGAAGTCACAATAGATGTATCCAAGAACACCCTCAGTTTTATGAACCACTTCAAGCTTGTAAATATCATTGGCCCATACTTCTCCATTTCCAACTTCAACACATTCCAAAGTAACATCAAAAAGACTTGAAAATAAATTGTTCAATCCTTCCATACAAGCACCCAGGGGCAAATAGTTTGTTAATTCAAGAAACTTGGATTGGCTTATTTGATTTTTAGCAGCTGAGGTAAAGTATGGTACATCCCAAGGTTCGATTGGTCCTGTGAATCCAAGATCATTTTTAATTTTTTGGAGAAGGCCAAAATCATCCATTGTCCTTCTGTAAAATGCTGTGGAAATCATCTCCAAAAAATTTTTAACATTTTCGGGGCTATTCATAAGTGTTCCTTTAAGCTCTCTGTGTGCAAATGTCTGAAATCCTGTCAAGGTTGCCATTTGATGCCTAGCCATCAACAAGGAATCAAGTTGTTTTGCTTGGAGCTGGTCATGCTGCAAAAATATTTTGTAAGCTGCTTCTCTAACAAGAGGGCTTGCATTTTCAGAATGTAATCCATTCACTGCAATTTGCTCACCATTCCAAGAGAACACATTTTGCAAATGAGATTCGATTTGGCTTCTTTTAATAAGTGATGGCTGGTGACAATGTTCCATAAACATGGCTGATATATGATGTATATTTTCAGTGAGCTTCACAAACAGTTCCCTCTCACTGCTAGATAAGTGGACACCACTTTTCTCAAAGTCAAATAAGAATAGTTCTGCAACTCTTTTGTCAGTTGCATCCATAACAGATATATCACCATTAGCACATACATTTTTGAGAGCCTTGTAAATGTCCTGATTAGTGTTCAGCATTTCAACAAGAGAACTTACAGCAGCAAAAGCATCTTCTGCACCCTGACGAAAGGTTTTGCTGGTATGAGCGTTTCTGATAAATTCAGCCATGTCTGCAACCCTGCACAAAGCATCTGATAGCTCATCAAAAACTTGAGTTAATAGCCTATGTCGGTCAGCAGAACAAATTTCCTTTACAAGTTCATCTGTGCGACTTATAACTTTGTCTTTAAGTTCGTAGAATCCGGTATGGTCAGTTAATTGAGGAATTCCAAACAAACCTTGGCTAGGTCTGCCGATATTCTTTAGAAAAGAGTTCTTTGGCTTAGAGTTAAAAGCCAAGCCAAGCTTTGACCAATGGGCAATGCTTCTTCGGGGACTTTGGATTCGTAAAATTATATTTACAAGAACATTTCTAGAAAACATCACTAATAGCTCTAGATCCTTGACTTGAATAGCGCTGACAAATACTTGGGTGCTCTGAAATATAATTAACTTCTACTAAACCAAAATTCACAAATAACGTAACACGTAACAAGTGAAACACGTACCTAATCTTAAGGAATAAACCAAAATAAAATCAAATCTAAAAAAATCAAAGTGAAGTCGATAAAACCCCCAAAACATCACTAGCTAAACACATTAATAAACCAAAGTAGCAAAGATTAATAACAAAAAAATTATTGATTTTTAATTTATGAACATCAAATATAAGCATTCAAAACCTAAAATACAAAGATAAATGAAATCCAAAAGAAATGATGTCCAAAGGTAAATAAAAAACCCTAAAGGGATTCACATCCCGCTAAGAGGGTCACCTATACAGAAGAATAATTTAATAATTTTTCTATAAAAAACGAAATAAGTAAAAACAAGATGAGAATGTATGCGAGGGGAAACATGGACTCAGAAGATATTTAAGTGTTTATAAACAATAGTAAGTGTTTAGATCAAAAACAACAAAACATTTTTAACTATCTGCACGAAAACGCCAGACACCGGTCCGCAAAAATCCTACCACAAACCGACATGCCATCATTAGAGATCATCAATGTACCTCTCCCACTCAGCAGCGGCAACATCACAGTCAGTGCACATGTCGCTTGTACCTGCAAACCTGCGTCACAGAACACAGTATATTCCTCAGTCTACATTCACTTTCACACCCCGGAGCTCGTGCGACATCGAAGCTGATTCGGCAACGTTTCGTGTGGCCTCACATGAACAGAGACAGAGTCGATCTGCGGTGTCTCGGTTCCGCAACAGAGCCCGCATTTGGAGCCTTCCACCAAACGCCACCTCTGCAAATTGTCCCTGGAGAGCAAGTGGTCGTCCAATGGCCTTATCGCGAAGGCAAGCCAGAGCGGGGACATCTTTCAAACAACGGTTCAAGTAAGGAATTGTTGTACTGCGCCTTCCCATGTTGTCCATTTACCCGGCTGTGCTTGTTGCACTGCCCTCGTGAGTCACGTTGATAATCAACATCCCCTGGATTCTGTGTTGTTCCTTTTGAAACTCGACGAGCGTGACATTCGACACCCACTGCAGATGGAAGTATACCAAGCAACGCTCTGATGTCACAACACTTGGAATTTAGTTTCCTGGTTGTTTAGGGGATGCGCACCCCATTAGGGGCCACAGCAGCTGTGGGGAGAGGGGTGTTTTCAAAATTGCGGGGGAGGGGAACACTCCCCATAGGGAGGGGTAAATAACTCCCTTCTCGTGACTAGGTCTTGTTTCACTTTTCGCCTTTCCTGGATAATCAGAGCGGCTATGACTAATGAGCTCGCTTGGGACCATTTTGGAAGGTGGTCATGGCCCGTCTGGAAAGGACCTTTTAATTCCTCGAACATCAGTACGGTTACTGATTCGTCGATCTCATGCTGCGCTCGCAATTTTCTTCCAGATCTAAGCTGTGCTGTCCGCGGAGTTGTTGAGCATCCACTGGGTTCATATTTTAGAGGGCTTGTACTCTTCCACGATGGACCTCCGAGGCAGTCGCAAACTCGCGCCTGCTGTAGAGGGCAACCGATGACAGCGCTGGAGGAAGGCCTAGCCATTTTCTTGTGCATCGGTTAACTTTCCTCTCCAGATCCTCGACCACTGACAAACCAATCTCTTAGATGGTTAATGGCCAGAGCAGCCTTGAAAGGAAAGCAATGCACTCAAAGCGGAAAAGTATAGAGATCTGTCGATGGACCTGGAAGCGAAAGGTTACAGAACCCCACAGACGCAAAGGGCGTATTCGGCAGGTCGACTTACGCTTTCCTCACAAAGATTGGATTGTCTAGCCGAGAATGAATGAAGGCTATGACAAAGATGTCTGAGACTGCAGAAGTTTTCCAAAGAATGTTTTATCACACAGACATTAGTCTACTTAAACCACTATAAATTAATGTTATGTTACGTTCTCCGGTGTCAATGATCTACCGAAACCCCTTGGCCGAGAGATGCGGTATTGTCGGGAAAAATAGGACGATCACGGGCTCTCAAATTACTATCGGCTACCATGCAAATGGGATCGAATAAAAGTCCTTGGCTGAATAATGAAAAATTCTATTTCCAGATGCCGCTGCAAAGGAAATGTAGGCTCCAGTTTGCTTATATTAAGTATAAGGCGTGAAGAAGCCACCGAAAAATTTTCATGGCATAAGATACTGAGGCGGGCTTCCAAACGATGCAATAAGCGACATAAAAAAAGCCAGTGATGGCCTTCAGAGTCGTTTCCAGTCCAGGCAGTAATGATTGGTTTAAGACCAACGAAAACCTTTCATAGCCGAATAAATCTTTGGGTTCGAAAGGGAAAAACCGACAGGATGCAATTTTCAGTTTCCTACAAATTTTATGATCCATCTAATTTTCGAAGACCTCACTTGCCACGTAATATGGCGAACGATGCTGAGAAAGTGGCTCGTATAAATGAAGGAGGGGATGGGCGCTTTAAGTTAAATTTTCAGTAAATAACATTGCAAACAAAACTATGTGACAGAGCACTGCTGCAGGGAACCAGCTGATCTCTTCAGAGGAAAAGGCATTTCCGAAAAGTAATTTGGCCTGCATGTAGTTAATTTTAAAAAGTGAAACATGATGAATTTAACATACTCTTCAACACACGACTCCCAGCAAGCTCTAATGAAACTCAAATGCCAACTGTGAAAGCATGAACACTTTACAAAACTAATAAATGTAATTAAACTTAGAGTAAAATGAAGTCAATTATAAAACATTGAAATTCACAGTATTTTTCCAGCAATCAAAGCCCAGCGTTGAAATATTTAATGGAATTTCAACACTGGTCGAAAGAAAGCATAAATTCAGTAAGTTTATGACTTAAATGTCTTAAAGAAACTTTGATTGTTGAAAAAATGCATCACAAATGTCAACAGTTAGATCAAAACGCATAAATCTACACAATTTTAGATGCTCCATTCAAAGAATGCCCTAGAAACCCACCAACTGTTATGCAAGAAAACAAAATATGCTGACTAAAATAGTAGCTAACTCAACAATACATATTTTCAATAAACAATATTCAATCACAATAAAATGAAATTTGCATATGAAGAAAATCCAGAAGAGAACACGGGGAAAAACATAAATTAAATGAAATAAAAATGCAGCAATCAACTGCGAGAGGAATGACTTAAAGTTCAGAATTTCCATCAATAAAAAGAATTAGAAATTGTTTGCCTACAACCATTGAACATCAATTGTTTCAAGAAAGCACAATGCACAAAGCACACACATCACACGGGATGAAAAGAAAGAAAGCATAACATGAGCAAGCAACTTCTCTAGAGCAAAAATGGAAATTACTAAACTAAGCTACAATAACAGGAATAGTTGCATCAGAATGGAATCAATGAGCAAACCAACATTTAAGATTTGATATTAAAAATCTTTGAATATGAGACAAGAAGCTTCTCATCATCTTAAATAATTCCTTTACTTGTTAGTTTGGCTTTCTGAAAGTTTTAAAGAATTTTAAGCAAACATGTGTATGCAATCAGTTATCTCAAATTACTAACAAGACCAGACTTATTGACTGGCATCCGTGTACAAATGCTTTTCTTTTCTTCTTGCATCTTCTTCAGTCGCTCCTGAGCTTCGTGATGTCTAGTAAGAATGATTGGCATCATTTCAATGGCTAGGTCTATTACAACTGGTTTGAAGTATATAGATTAGGTAGATAGATTATTAAGTGCCTAATTATCTTTAAATTCAGTGAGTAACAACCTTAGTTTAGCAATTCTCTGCATTTCCTTCTTCCAAACATCTTTGAAATCTTGACAAAATGTCACCCACAAACCAAAAAAGTCCTTCAAACTCATGAAATTATCTTCTCCCCTTTGGGAATTTGCCATAAAGAAACAAACACATGACTCATATCTGCATTACCACAATTTTTATGATCATATTTATTTTAATTTTTCTTATTTTATAAAATTTCAAAGATAAGACCAACTTCTTTTTCACTTCTAAAAGATTGTTTTCTTGCTCATTCATAGCTATTTTAGCTAGAATTGAGTGGACAAATTATCCATTTAGTTTGACAACATTGAACTCATCATTGAAAGTAATGAAGTCAATAAATACTTGCCCTTGCTCATAAATATCCCCATTTTGCTCTGAAATGGTTCCAATGTGTCCTTGGTTGACTTGAACAGTATCCTTTTGATTTTCAACTCACATCCTTATAATTTACAAAATAGTGGAACACTTTGAAAGTTGAATTCTAAGTTTATTATAGTCTTTAATAATAATAATAATAGTTCATTTTTTATGGCGCTAAATGCAGAGCATCAGAGGCGCCTCGGTTCTCCGTCCAACGCTATTTTGAAGAGGTGAGTCTTCAACCGACGCTTGAAGAGTTCAAGCGTAGGTTGAGACCTGATGATGGGGGGAAGGTCGTTCCAGATGGCAGGCGAGGCATAGGTGAAGCCTCGATTGACGATGGATGATCTGTGGACTGGTTGGTGAAGGTGAATTGCGGAGGATGAACGAAGGTGGTTGGGAATATGGCAGCGGTGAATGAGTTGGTTGAGATAGGGAGGGTTGGATGCGGCTAGAATATGATAAGTGATTAAGGAGATTTTGAAGATAATGCGAAGGTATATAGGTAACAGTGCAGTTGCCTCAGGCATTCAGAGCCGTTAAGGCTGGGATTGAGAAGAACGAGCTTGGCTAGATTACTTTGGGTGCACTGAAGGGAGTAGATAAGTGAGGCAGAGGTACCATAGAGGAGGGAGTTGCAGTAGTCAAGACGAGAGAGGACCAGACTGTGTGCAAGAGTAGAAGTTGTGTTGACAGAGAGGAATGGACGGATATGTCTGATAGCCCAGATGAGGTGGTTGCATGATTTTATTACAGAGATGGCGCGCTGTTTAAAGCTGAGGTGGGATTCAAAGGTGACGCCGAGGAGTTTTAGGATAGTAGAAGAAGGAAGAGTAGTCCCAGCGATGTTTATTGAAGATGGGGAGATAGATTCTTGAGGTGTGTGGATGCGCCGATAAACATAACTTCAGATTTCTGCGGGTTGAGTTGAAGAAAATTGACGAGATGCCAGTCGTTAATGGCATCTGTGCACTTAGGCAGATTGTCAAGTTGTTCGGAGACACTGTGGTTGGAGAGGACGAGTAAAGGCTCGTGTCATCCGCTTATTGGTGAAAAGACACGTCGAAGTTCTTAACTATGTGGGATAGGGGTGAGGTATAGGTCGTGAAAAGCAGGGGTCCTAGGACAGAGCCCTGAGGAACCCCGGCAAGGAGAGCAGTGGAGGGGGAAGTGTGATCGCCAAGCTTAACATATTGAGATCTGTTGGAAAAGTAGGAGCGAAGCCACGAGAGGGCAAAAATCAGAGTGGAGTCTATCCAACAGTATTCGGTGGTTAATAGTGTCATAGGCAGCTGATAGGTCGAGGCCGACCATGACGGTGCAATTACAATTTCTACACATGTTGGAAAGATTGTTAAAGATGTGAGAGAGGGCAGTTTCTGTGGAGAAACCAGGTCTATAGGCAGATTGCAAGGGAGAGAAATTAGGGGAGTTAGTAATATGAGGACGAACCCTGGGAAGAATGAGTCTCTCTAGCAGTTTTGACACGGTGGAAAGGTTAGAGATAGGTCTATAATCATTGACAAGTCTTTGATAAATAAATTGTTAAGAAATATTAACTGCCATTTAATTCATTCCATTTCTATTGAATAAAGAAATTCATGTAATTTTTGAATAAATAGTAATAGGAAATTTAAGTTTGTAAACGTCTGAAATGTGAATAAATGAAAAAAATTAAATTAAAAATAATTAATTATTGAGAATAAAAATTTTATTATGTTTGCTAACCATCAAGAGAGGAGTCAAGCCTATCTAGCTCAGAATTTAGATCATCGAAGTTGACATTTGCAGCCTGCATTACATCACTAGGTTCAGGAATTGGAAGAGGCACATATTCAGTCAGTGATCCATCTTCCGCATGTTGAGCCAAATATATCTTTACAATATATTCCAGGAGACTCAAAGTATTGTCCTGAAATTATTTAACTCAACAATCAAAGTATTGTAATAGTATGCAATTTACCTTTCAATTATTTTAAGTGCTCACTTTACTTTTGACATCCTTTAGTTTAGATAAAATGTCTAATCCAAAGCCATCTGCTTGTCCTCTGGCAGTGCCTTTTTAAAATGTTTGCATCACTTTAAAACCATAATCAATGAGCAAAAAATGTTGCAAACCTCCGTTCATGTAGTTTCCAAGAGCCAGTATTAATCCAAAAATTGTCTCAATGTTAGCATTGCACATGATGTTCTACATTAATAAAAAGCAGTTTTCTTATTGGTTTCATAGAATTCCCACCAATTGAATGCATAGCTGAAAACTATTACTGAAAATGCTTACCTCAACAATCATCTTGACATTTATTAATCTCTGTTCTATGCTTGACAAAGACTCAAAGAATGATGTTTGGAAAATGAAACAGTAACAACGATCATCAAAACAAGGTATTTGAGAAAGTTCATAAATGAACCTGTAAAAAAATATATAATCAACTGTAAAAAAAAATTAAAATGTGACAGCATTTGCTAACTGTTCAGGTCTGTCTAGAATCGAATCTGGGTGTTTGACGAGAAAGTTTCGAACGAGTTCAATTTCACTTTCTTCTGGCCTCTTGAAATGTGTAATTTAAAATGATGAGTGAAAATAAGTAGATTCATCATCCCAATAAAATCACACCTGTTCATAAAAGGCTGAGAGCATTTCTGTTGAGAGGACCGAAGGGTCGAACTCAAGAAGCGCTAAAAAACATAATTAGCAATTTGCAGCATTACAATAAATACATTCACGACCATTTCTTTGAGAATGTGTCTCTCTGAAGAAAACTAACCTGTTTCAATATCAGCGACATTTAAATGGAGGCTAGTAATGAATATACCAAGTGCCTGAGACTTTTTACTGTCTAGCAATTTAACAACCTTAAATGAAAATAGATTCATCGGTTAATAATTGCAAGACTTCTTCACTGCCTAGTAGCTGTTGATGTTAAGCATGCCACTTTAATTATTACTTTAAACAATAAACTAACTTAGAGGTTTAATTATCATTCTGCCTTGTTCTCTGTGTTATCTTTTATCTTATATTTATAATATTTATAATATTTGCAAAAATTATTTCTGTGTTATCTTTTATCTTATATTTATAATATTTATAATATTTGCAAAAATTATTTCAGGTCAAAAACATTTTCATAATTTATGTAGACAAACCTCTTTAATTTTTTTGCATTCCTCCTTTTTTGTGGTCCAATTTTTTCTTTTGGTGGGGGCTTTTGCAAATAAATCCTCAAATTCAGCAAAGTCCATTTCTGGTTCTCGTAGAATATTCCATAAGCACTGAGAAGTTGGGCTAAAATAAGTAACAAACAGTGTTTAAATGAAGGCATTAATTTATCACAGGTAATCAATTATCTTGGGTTGCAAAAATCATTGCAGGATCAAATTTTTGATTGAAATAGTATCTCCCTAAATGCAAATAAATGTAAACATTACGTTGCATCTGATTCATGGACAGTTTCTACCGGAACTTGAATTCTTTTCCAAAACAAAGGCTTCATGGCTGCTTTAGGTAAGACCGCAGGTTTCCTCGGAACTAGTAAATTAAACATATTTTTGTATCCATAATATCTATAATTTTGATGACAACAACTTTTAAAATTGTAGAGAAATCAGAATTAATTAAACAAATCCACCAGCAAATTAACCTTGTTGAACTGTGGAAGTTGGTGGACCAAAGGGTGGAATTGGATCTACTGCACTGCTCTGGAGCATTGGAGGGGGTGGTGTTGATCCATCAGGTAAAAGTAATGGCAGTGACCCAACAGGTAATGGTGGAGGAGGTGGTATTGATCCAACAGGTAAGGGTGGAGGTGGTGGTATTGATCCAACAGGATATGGTGGAGGAGGTGGTATCGATCCAACAGGTAAGGGTGGAGGTGGTGGTATTGATCCAACAGGTAAGGGTGGAGGTGGTGGTATTGATCCAACAGGTAATGGTGGAGGTGCTGGTATTGATCTATCAGGTAAGGGTGGAGGTGGTGGTATTGATCCAGTTGGCAGTGCTGGTACTGAAAACTGAGTTGAGGTAGATTCTATTTGTGATATTTGTTGAACTGATTCAGCTGAATTAGACATGGTGAATGGAATAAGAGTCACTGAATAAAGTTCCTGTGGAATATTAGCGAAGCTATATTCATGAGTAGAGGAGTTAGAAATAATTGACTCTGAAGACATTATCAATGGTGCTGTGGATTTTACTGATATCAATGATGAATTAACAAGTTGATCAGCTGAGCCCAGGTTAGCTTTGCAAAAGTTGATAGACTTTCCAGTTTCCATACCCAAAGGAAATGATGTTTGTAAAGAAATGTCAGCACTTTTTGAAGCATGATTTTGAGTTGACAGGCCAAGTGTTGTAAAAATAAATGCCTTCAAATCTTCAATGGGAGATGTGGCTCTCTCACACAAAGATTTTCTGCAGACGTTTTCAAAGAAATCTGATGTTTGAGTTTCGGAACTCCTTAAGATTGTGCTGGTTTGAGTAAGGCCATCCTTAGTATCTTTATTATTAGAGGACTCAGAACTCAGAGACATGACACAGTTCAGACTTTCAATTCCAGAGAGTATTCTGTACTTCTCAACTTCCTGTTTAAGCTCTTTCAATTTTTGCTCATATTCAGCAATCTGAGGTAGACCACCTTCAACAAAATGTGAAGTCATCTCGGAAGGTTTCTGATAAATTAGCAGAAATTTATGAATTTCATTTTGAAGGTATTATATCAAATATCCATAAATTATTAAATTAAATAAACTTTCTATTTCATAAACAATTTCAACTATTAATACTTTGGATAAGTTTGATTCTTCTTTCATTTCCTTTTTAGGTGTTACAGCTGAAGGCTTTCCTTCAACAAAGAAATAATTTCTTATAAATTGTTCAAATTATGAATGTTATAAGAAATACCTAAAGAAGACCTTTCAGTGCATGCATTTGCTTGGGAAGAGAATGGCCATAACTGAACATTTAATTTCCCAGGCAAGGTATCAGATGTTTGTAGTGCAAGAGTATGTGCCCAATAGTACATTAAGTCTGGCTGATAAAGTAAGGTTTACTAAAACTTATAACACATTAGTTTGAGATGAGATTTTACAGCATAACATAAAATAATATCCAATAAGCACTTCAAAGAGCATCATTTTCATCTATAAACTAAGAACCTCTGATTACTCGAATAAAAAAATTTCTTCCAAAAACAAAATCTCAGATTCCATTCATGTGGATATTTATTTCACATTTGAACATTTTGCACAAGAATCACCTTAAAGATTTCAATTTGTTTATCTTCGTTCTTCTCTTCCATTTTTCTTATGACACCTGCAGCTAATAGATAGGTGCAGAACTGAATTGATAAAAATCTGTAGTCATTGTAACTCAGCTCTTTTATCGAGTCCATCTGGGAACTCTCAGAAAAACAAGAGCAGAGCCAAGAAATCAACATCTGCCCTATTGGGATCATTTAAGTAAATCACATTGTTGATCAATTTAAACTATTTACTACTTATTAAATATTTAACCTTCAAATTTATCCAACTGCTTAAAATCAAGTTTCTCAGGCACTGTCTTAGGATAGTGTACAACTTCTTCCAATGATGCAAATGTCAAACTATTTACTGAGCACCTGACATGGCTCTTCCTCCCATTTGTTCTCATTTGAGCAATGGAATGATCCGAATCATCATTGAGAGAAGTATGTCTTTTGTAAGGTTGAAAATTTTTTGTCTTGTATACATCCATTTCCTCTTTCAAATCATGTTTTTCACAGTTTAAATCTGATGACAGTGTTACTGATGAGCCTCCGTCAATGATGTTTTCATTGTTATTTTGCACTTGGTAAAGGTTGCCAATATTTGCAGCTTCCATACCAGATTCTAAAGAGTAACCAAACTTAGAAGAAAAAATGTTTGAGCATTTGCTTTCATCATGACGATTGTTTGATGAGTCACTATACATTAGACTTTGGCTCAGCTCAGCATTAATGTTTGAATGCGATGACCTCAAAGTGTCTTTTGTCACCAATTTAGATTTGAAAATTTTGTCAAGTTTATTTGGAACATTGACAACTTTTAAATCCTCAACTGGAGTGATAGTGGAGGATGACATGGCAGTAATGGGATTATCATAAATACTTAGTTCCATGGAGGATCCATTTTCAGGAGCAGACATATATGGTGTTTCATCATTGGGAGAATGACTGTCTCGGGCATCGCAGAATAATTCGTCAAAATCATCCAATCCTTTATCAAATTTTGATTCAGGATTGATCAGACTACTGTAATTAGTTTCACCAAGATCCAACTGAAAATCATCCACTTTTTTATCAATAAAGTGACTATTAAAAGCCAATAAATCCTCAGAATTGTGTAAATCCTTAGCTACTGAAGGCAGGCTTTCCACCTGTGCATTGGTTCCACATGACTTTGCTATAGCAGTACCCAAAGAATTCTGTTGCTTCTTGGAAGTTTTTAAATTTCCACTCAATTTGGATTTCCCCCTTGAAGTGAGACCCTTAAAAATTTTAGATTTCTGATTGGTTCCACACCCTGAATCATTGCTTTGAGGTTGTGTAGATTCATGTGACACCCTGGCAGAGGGATCAGAATGACTTCCCTGTTGTCCCATGCAAATATAATGAGTTGCCCCACTTTGATGAGGAAAATATTAAATATGAAGAAATGCACAAATGCTAAGAATGATCAACTTTAATATTCCATTCTCCTGAAAATCATAAGCATTTTATGTATTCTTATTGTTTTGCAGAAAACTTAGGTAATGCATCTTGAAATGTTAATATTTATGGCTAATTAGATCATTCAATGATACAATTATAACAATAATAATAAGCATCCCATTGTAGGATACTTGCAAAAATAGAATTAAAAGTTACAATTACATTTTAAGTTCGCAAACATATATTAAATGAATACCTGAACGTATGCTCCATAAATTCCAATCTCTAATAAATCAATTATTAACACAAAAATCAGAAACTTACTGCCGCACTTGTTTACGGTATTATCGAAAGTGGCGTATGTTAGCAGAACCCCACTCCAACAAAAATATAATTAAAATGAATGCTGACAGCCAGTCATCTCAGAGCAAACTGTTTAATCGCATGGAATTGAAAGCAGGAATTGGAAACAGTTAATTTGTTCCTCCGTAATTTTCTACAAGTCGTGAAGTACGTTATATTACACAGCTTAGATACCAAAAGACTTTAGCATATTTCTTTATTAGTAATTTTGACGGTCAAGCATATACCAATTCAATCACGAATGCTTTAATTGTGAATGAGAAGAAAATACTCCAAAATGAGACAAAAAACAAAAAAAATAGGATAACATAATCGTTAATTTTCATAAATTGCGCTTCGCAATTGAAGCTAAATCATCTAAGTTTAAAAAATAGATTCGGTGACAAAATGCCAATCGGGCAACTTCGTTAATTAGCCCCTCGAAAATATTTTCTAAGAGACGACAATGAGTTTTTTACATCTTGTCTGAAGACTTAATACGTGGATAAGCTAAATAAAATTCAGACAATTTCTGGGAGGGCCGGCTAAGGGCCGCAGCTTGTAGACAGACAATTGGCGTCCTTGCCATAAAACAGATGCAATTAGGAATACCTCTATTCGACGTCTGTCAACATATTTCTACAAGTGGTCAGTAGCTAAGATTCCATAAGGGGCTGTCCATAAATAAATTATGTCAACAAAATAAGGGGAACGGGGGTTTGAAAAAGTTTGACTATTGTTGACAAGAGGGAAGGGGAATTTAAGATTAATCGATGTCAACAGTGTTATTTATTATATATATAAAATCTAAATTTTAACAGATGGATTTATAATATTACTGTCAGTCCTTCAGTTCAGTCGTCACGGCATGAGAGGAATTTCAAAATATGTAACCTTTATGTTGCTTCACGAGCAGGGCCGCTTTGAGGGGGGAGCAAGTGCCCAAGGGCCCGGTAATTTTTGGGGCCCACCCAGGTTTTATAATATTGAAATTTCACAATCATTTTTGTGCTTTTCCATTACCAAATTGACATAACATATGAGCCCATGGACTACTAGGACTACTACTATGCCTACCAGGATTCATGTTCACAAGTTATGCTAGAGAAACATGATCAACATTACCGACAATGCGACCGTGAGCATAACAAATTAACACCTGTTTATCAACAAATAACCTTCAGCCAATTCGAGTGGCTGCCAAACGACAGAAAGAGCTGATGACAATTATTGCACACTAGGAACATTTTGATATTTTATGAGCTGAATGGTTATCTGAAGATGATGTTGATTTGATTGGTTTATCAGTTCAACAAAATGATGGAAATGATGAATCCGATAGTATGCTTATTGTCATAACAGAGGAACATTTGACTCTCCCATGGGAAGATGATAGAAGCTGACATGAAAAAATTGACAATAATATTCAGTTTAACAATTATTTTATTTACTTTCAAAGTCGCAAATTCAAAGTGTTACAAGGTACAAATTAAAATTGTAAAAAACACTTTTGGGGGTGTCAGGTTTTTGGCATAATTTTGATATATTTTGATATTTTTTGAAAAAAAATAAAACCCCTGTCTTTAAAAATTTGACAGTTGTTGACAAGGGGGAGGGAGGTGTTAACAATTACCTTAAATTTGTTGACATAATTAATGGACGACCCCTAACATCAGATCCCCAATCAGACAATCTAGGTCAATGATGCATATTAAAATAAATAATTAATAAAATAATAGATTTATTACACATACCATTATTTTCTAGCAAATTTGTTTTAAAAACGACTCCGAATTATCGGTAACAAAACCAAATTTGGTTAACCATCAACATTTATGTCAGAAGCTTTCCTTATATTTTACTGGAGCTATTTTAATGAAATCAGCTACGTATACTCCCCATAATAAAAAATATACGAATCTAGAAAACTATTAAGGGGCATACTCACAAAGGAGGGCAGCTCTTCCTGATATATTCCTTCCTATATATTTTTAATCAAGAGTTAGAAAATTATGTTAATTTTTGTACTGACGTTGTATTACAAAAGGTTGTGAATATATATTTTTGCCTTCTTCTGTTGCTCTTTCAGAGTCTTATGTGCCTGACTCAATGCCTGTATTAAATTGATAATTTCATTACGAAGACATCTATTTTGTCTGACACATTCTTCCAAATTGATTTCAAGCTCTTGAATTTTCCTATCTTTTGCATTTATTATTTCATTCCTTTCCAGTAAATTCTTCTTCTACTGGGATTATAGCTAAAATTGTAGAGTAGTAAGATTGTGTGTCATCTTCATTTATGCAGAAAGTTTACAATAATAAGATTAAATTATATAAAACAATATCATAAATAAACATAGAATTATATAAATTAAAATTAGAACGGTTATTATGATTGATGTAAACCTCACCCCATGGACATTGGCCATCACATTCTCTAAGATGAATTCTTTGATGGAAGCTTGAAATTGTTAACGTTCTATCCATAATTCCATAGAATAATAAAGTCAATAATAATACCTCTGGGATTGGAGACCACAGAAGCCATTATTTGGGCGTCTCTGGGTCTTTCCTTCTGCTCCTCCACCTCACGCATCTCAGATGTGTGGCTCATATATCAAATATATTGTAATTGCAAGTCCCACAATAATTCTTCTAGGAGATTACTGTGGCGCTATTTATATAAGTGGGGGTTCCATACATGTATGCAGTACTCCAGATGGGGGTCTCACTAATGCCTTATAAGGCTTATATGACTTTAATATGATGCTTTTCTGCTGACCACTGTCCTCTTTATCATACCTAATATCCTGTCTGCTCTCTTAGCAGCTACTGCACATTGCATCGTTGATTTTCCACTCTTGTGCATAATCACTCCTAGATCTCTTTCTTGTTCTGATTGGTTTATTTCATAATTCATATTTTACCACCCTATTCCTAATCCCCATGTGCATGATTGAGCACAATCATCCTCTTTCTTTCCCGCTGATTTTTGTGTCATCTGTGAATTTAGATATTTTAGATGATATTCTATCATTAATGTAAACACAAAAAAAGTAAGGGGCTTAATACAGATCTTTGTGGAACACCACTCAGAACATCAGATGGGTAGCCATCCAGAGCACGTTCCTCCCATTCCGGTGACACGTCAAAATAACCCAGGACAAAATAGGTCAAAAGGTCAAAAACCCAGGTCAAAACAGCCCAAACAAAATTATTTTAAAAACTTATTTAACTAAATGAAATTGTAAATTAGTCACATTAAATTAGTTAAATTGTGAGATTGTAAGCAATTCCACGTAGATAATCGAGAGTTTCTGTGTTGCCGTAGGTTGGAACAAGAGTACGAAGACGTTGATCCAGTTGCACATACTTAAACTTCGATGCTTCTGGTTGTTTGTCACCTGCCTAAAAATGTGATGTCGATCTACACTATATCTTGTTCATTTCGAAACTGGCCAATGAGTTTGAAGATTGATGGATGATGACAATCGATTGTTCGTTGAAAAATTGCGATGCCATGCTTCCACTGAATTATTTGTTCTAGACAAACCATCAGTGATGCGATCAAGGACGTTCCATAGTGGGATGGAAAACCGAGGTTCTGCTCTGCAGACGGAACGTCTGACTTCCAATGCAGTTGTCTTCCTAGTAATCGAGAACTGGATCAATTTCCCTCGGACAACTTTCCACCAACATTTCGAATGCATTTGTGACTTCAACGATTGGAACAAAACTTAAAGCCAAAGCATCTTGACACGGATGTTTTCATTGTCACGATAGTGGTCTGCCCAATGAAGTTCCTGCACTTTCCTCCATAAACATTTGCCAAGATGGAAAAGGCATCCAACCAGTTGAACGTTTGGGAAACCATGTCTAACAGCATTTTGACTGGCTGTTTCAAAGTCTGCCATCATACTTAACGGGTTAAGCTTTAGGCTGACGGACCTTTTCAAAAACCCGAATATATGATGCTTCTGTCTTATCGACCAACGCGTGAATGGTAAAGACTTGGAAAAACAATTCTGGAGCCATCCTAAGTACCATCCATAAACCAATGAGGATATTGCTCAAGAGTCTTCAGATTTTGTCCAGTTCCGAACATCAGTATTCGATTGACATCGTCTTCTCCAGAGTCCCACAGAATGAAATTCGAATTTCTGAATTTCTGTTGTAATTCTGAAAGCATGTGGGATGTTAATTTCTGCGACGGTAGCTGGATTTGGGTACGGCTGCTGAACCTTCTTCCTTTTACATTTACATTTATTTGGCCCATATTTTGAGTGCACAAATTATCCCAATGGGATGTGCAGGCAAACATCGTCCGCAGACGTGGAACGAACGGTCTCCCTGCCTGACTGTTCGGGACCTAAGAACAACAAGAATCCTGTTGTTGGAGGACCGGCGGAATGCTCTACCGGGTATAGCAAATGTGCTTGTCAAAAGTTCAGTGAGATATTGAGGATCACTGCCTATGGCGGCTCTGTAGACTAGAAGCAGGACTTTGAAGGCGATTCTATCCGGAATTCTTAGCCAGTGCAGGTCCATGAGGAGAGGAGTGATGTGGCCAGAAGACCTTCCACCATAAATGAGCCTCGCCGCTGTGTTCATGACTACTTGAAGAATGTTTAGATTCCGGCAACTGGCATTGACCAGAATCGAATTGCAGTAATCGAGCTTTGAGACGATGAGCTGGACTATGAGAGACATGAAAATTTGATGGGGCACAAATGGTTTAGCCTCCTTGAGGACACGAAGCTTGGCATAACAGCCTGCGGCAACCCGACCAACGTGAGGACCCATCGTCAGGGATGTATCCAGATACATTCCCAGGCTTCTTATTGTCTGCGAAGGAATGATGTTTGCACCTGTCAATTGAAGTGTTGGGGAGCCAATGCAGATGCATTATTTCCTCTGGTTTGTCAGGGTTGAGCCGTAGACGATTAGATGACGTACACGAGACGATCTCTCTGAAAAAGGTCGACACTCGATAGACAAGACCCTGAACGCCCTCAGGGCAGAAGTGGCCGTAGATCTGGATTTCATCTGCGTACTGGTGGCTGGAGAGACCAGGGGCGGCAACAATACCCGCAATGTCTGAAACATATACAGAGAAGAGAATTTGTCCCAGTGCAGAGCCCTGTGGAACGCCTAATTGAATGAGATGTTTAACATTGCATGACTTCTTCCTGAAAGGTATGTTCTAAACCACTGCAGCGGCGTTTGGCGAACTGCAAATGTTTTATCCAATCTGGAAATGAGGATGTCATGGTCCATAGTGTCAAACGCCGCAGACACGTCAAGAAGCAGAAGGAGGGAGACGTGATCAACATGCTGGACGATATGCTGACTGTGTCTTGGGAAGTAGTGCATTGTTGTTGAGATGGGTGAGGAGACGGCTGAGAACAAGGCGCTCCAGAAGCTTTGAAAGCACGCTGAGATTAGAAATTGGTCTGTATGACGAAGGTAGTTGTGGGTAGTGTAGTGTCAAGTGTAGATTTTTTAACTATGGGTCGAACCTGTGCCTTATTAAAGGAACGAGGAAATTGACCTCTAAATAAATGAGTAAGTCTCTTGAGAAGCCAGGTTGGTGTGGTATCAAGGCCACATTCTTGCTTGCTAGGAAGAGAACTGATTAACCTCTGGACTTCATCAAAACCCGCAGGGCAGAATTGCACAAACTCAGAGATGGAATTAGAAGACATGAATTTCGGGGACGGTGCGCCATCAGTCGACGCACAGATGTCATTGAGCTTTTCGTTTAAATATGCAGAGTAGGTTTCAGCAGTTGGAGCAGCAGAACGTCCAGTCATACCGACAAGGCCAGTCGCCTCACCATCAAGCTTCCACCGCCTGGCAGGATGCTGCACCTCTGCTATGCGCTTGGTGTAGTAGTTTTTAGTTGTTTGCCAGCTGACATGCTGTATATGTTGGTAGTTGTCATGCTGCCTCTAGTGAAATCCCTCCAGTGCTGTGTTGAATAATCTGACGAGGTTTTTCTAGGCCTTCAGAAGCGCGCCTCCGCATTTCCGCAACTGACTTGGCAGCTTCGTTCTTCGAAAGATCAGCTGGATGTATGTGATCAGTGACCAGTTGTTGCATCATCAACTATCAACTTCAATCTTCCCTTACAGTTGTCCTTGATGTACTTCCATCAGCATTGATTCTTGTTTTATGATAGCGAAATCCTTCATTCTTTACATTTCTGAGATTCTATTTTTTCCATAGTTCAATTACTTGTCGTATAAAAAATTCTTAGGAGAGAAAATAAATTGTTATATATAGAGACGTGGCTTCTCTTTGTGTGGCATAGCGTATGTTGTACGTCAATCGATAAGCTATATTAAATGGCAACCTGAACGTCCAGGGAGGAGGGCAACAGAAACTCAAGGAAGGTAGCTGGAATCCTAAGAATTTTTTAGACGATGAATTTTCTCGCGATAAATTTCAACAACAATGGTAACCCAATGGCGTTGGGTTAATTGTGTGTGCATTAGAAGTACTTATGTGGGCGATAATATAAGTGTTTTCCTAACTGACATCATACAACATCTTTCAGATTTAAATGTTAAACTGAAAGGCAAAAGTCAGTTGGTGATCGAGACGTTTGAACTCATTTGTTCATTTGAAAAGAAAGTAAAACTTTTTCAGGCTCAGCTGAGTACAAAAGCACTCACTCATTTTCCAAGTCTAACTGTCAAAAAAGCAGAATTGCCAGATTTGGATCGTTCATGTTGGCAAGTTGTATTCTGAATTTAACAGCAGATTTTCAGATTTCATGAAATGTGTATTCTGAATTTAACAGCAGATTTTCAGATTTCATGAAATGTGTAACTGAGTTCAAGCTGTTTTCTCAACCACCTGATTATACGGCACCTGAGGACAGTACTAATTACTATCAAATGGAGCCAGGGGCGGTTCTAGAACACTTTGGCGGGGGGGGGGCGCACACGTGAACCTAGACCCCTTAGGGTGACCCCTAAATCGCTTGCTGATGCAAATATCAGCCGGCGGATATTTTATAGCCATTTTGCTTAGTATTGTACTTTTGAACCTTTAAAAAAATTATTTAAAAAAATTCAAATTTGTTCAAAGTAAAAGTTTTATAAAAAGGCAAGACGATGTGGACCTAATCTAATAAAATTGTCAACTATTGACTCTGCTGGTATTTCAACATCTTGATTTATGTTCATAAGAGATAGCCCATTTAGTCTGTCAGCTGTCATCGTAGATCGAAGATAAGTTTTTAACCTTTTGAGAGTCGAAAAACTTCTTTCACTGGTAGCTGTTGTGGATGGCCCGAGAGCGGAAATGAATAAAATCATTTTAACATTTGGGTGTAAGTAATTGTCTGCCCAATGTATAGAATCTACAAAATTTGATATTGTTCGCCCAACATCTTTATTTTCACACCATTTTACCCATCATCGCTCATACTCTGATTGTAAGCCATGTGTCGATGGCAAGTCTGGAAAAGCATCTGCAATCATCCTCAGCTGATCACTGGATAATGCTTCAGGATTTTTCAACATAACAGATGGCACCAACTTAGAGGCCGATGCAATGTCACTGTGTCTTGGACTAAAGCGCTCTTCCAGTCCCTGGATCATATTTTCGCTTCTTTGTTTTTTATTTGACATATTTAATGATAACGATTTTTGCGAAGTTAATTGAGAGGGAGTAAAAACGAATAGTAGTAAAGTAAAGAGAGTAAAGTCGCCTTGGTGCCTTATATAGGCACTCAGAAAGGATGGTGGTAGCTCCTGACACAGGGAATCTCGGTCATGTGCTGGGTGTAGCAAGTAGCCTCATCTTGCACGTTAAGGGCGAAGTTCAGAATCCTGCTCATGATCTAGGTGTGTGTGTTAAGTGCAAGCTTTGGTCGCAAGTAGGACGAAATTCATCCGCCACTGAATCCACTAATAAACTGTGACTAAAGCTTATCAGTGGATTGTTGGGACTGAAGGCTGGTGTAGTATTGCCGGTTTGAATCTGTCTATTGAGACAGTGTCACTGTGTTAGTTCTTGTTGATTACAAAATACTAATATTTTCATCCAAAGTCGTAAATTATTGAAATAAAATAAATTTTTTCTTAGACTTTAAAAATCACGGGGAAGCATCCCCCCTAAATCCGCCAATGAATGGAGCTGATATATTTGCAGTCTCATATGGACTTGAGAAGGACATATTATAGCAATGACTTGGTTACTTTTGAAAAAATTATGTTTGTGGAAAGCATCCAAATTCACATAGCTTTTGGATTATAATGTAATTATCCTAGCAACATGCTCGAAAATTGACATCAATTTTGGCAGCACATATTGTTGAGAGCAGTTCCCAAGAATGAAATTTACTAAAGATAGATACCGAAGTCAGCTCACAGTCTCACATTAATAAAACTAGACTTAATTTCATTTATCTTTATTGTTTAGAATCGCATTCATAACTCAATGCACAAGTTGTCATTAGATTAAATATTTTGACGGTGACTGGCCATAATTGTTGTTCCAATGTTCAAAAGTGGCCCACCAATGTAAAATGTTGCACACCCCTGAGTTAGTATAAACATATATAAGAGTATAAACGGAAGGTAACCTATAAAAAACATGAACAACTATTTACCAAATTTGGAAATCTATATTATTTGCAGAGACATAGCTAGGGATTTCGGCGCCAGGGTCGAAACTGATAAATTTATGCCACCTTAACATTATTAATTCGAGTAAGCCATTGAATACTTGTAATATGTAAGTGAAAAAGTAATTAAACATTTCGTTTGACAGATTTAATCGTGACTTCATTTGAGGGGGGGCAGGGGGCCCCTCTATATTCTGAAGCCCCCGGCTTTTGGGTAGAAGCAAAAAAAGGTTATCTATTCAGGTTGTGAGAGAATTTGCCCTCGTGGTAAAAGCTGAAATGACGTTCCTGCTGCCAGCAGTTGCCGCATGCATTCGGATTAATTTATTTTATAGTTAAACTGCCATAAATCTAAGTAATCAAATTCCTATTAAAAGTAGTTTTTTTAGAGTAAAATACGAGACAAATGCCTTGCGATTAATATTCGTGTTCTTTGAATATTTTCTTTGAGCATTATGGTGTTAGGTCGGGGTTCCGCGTATGGACATTGATATTTCGTTCGTCTTCGATTATTTTCCTCGTGGAATTTAAGATGATTGCATTGATTATTCTGTGTTTGTCGCTTGTCACAAAAGGAAGTTCAAGTAATTATCAATTTTCGTATCTAGCCGTTGGTGCGTTAGGGAGATTGTGGGCGTCTACTTAATGATCTTTACGACTTTGAAAGTTTAGTGAAAATTTTGCTGAAAGTGAGACATATGTATTCAGAATGTACAGTTAATATAGGATTTGCTAAAGCTTTTATGTAATCTTTACTTATATAATTGTAAGCATAAACATTTTAAAATGCAATCAGCATTAAATTACAAATAAAACAAATTAAGTTAAACACTATCATATTTTATATAATTGTAACATGCAACTACTAAACCTGGAGTAGAGGAGAGAATTCTTTTGCAAAGGATCAAATCTAATTTAGACTGGTGATGGTTCATCCAAGTTAATTTTTAGTGGTCTTTCATTCAGTCTTGCTATGGTTTGGGTAATATGATCTGGTTTAATGATATGCATTAAGTCTGGCTGTTGCATCTAATTTATTACATTTGACTTAGATAATTTGTTCTGCTATTGGTCATTGGATTTTTAGAATTTAAAGTTACATGTCTTTCTGTTCCAATAAAATTGAATGGCGGTGAAGTTAGCAAGACTTCAGCAAGAACTTTAACACTCAATAACTTTGGAACGCGTTAAGATAGAATCATAATTCCTTTTTTGTTAGAAAGGTCTTAGGAAAATAATGTGTTCGCATAAAACAAGCACATCTAATAAAAATGAATTTTTGGATAGGTTCTTTGGATCCTTTTTGGAATACATTCTTTTCTTCCGGTAACAACTTCCTTGACATTGTTTGCAAATTGCATGCTTTGAAAGATGTTAAAGATTGTTTTGAAATTTGGATGGGACATGCATCCACATCCATCTCTGCTGCTGTTCCAGAAACTTCACGGGCAATCTGCTCCACAGATTGGGTACATCCCATGTTGTCTAACAGTCTTTCTCCAAACAATGCTTGCACCTTCCCATCATCACGGTGCCAATTTCTGTGATATTTTTTTCTGGCATTTAGAGTGTTCTCCATTCCCAATGCTTCACACAACTTTCCGTAGAGACCGTCGTCTTTAGTGTAAGTGGCCTTGTTTATAACATCAAAGTCTCTCTGTACCGTTAACAAAGCTGATACAAAGGAGCAAGGATCGAACTTATTCCTGGGAGCCATTACGATATTAGGATTAGTCGAGAAATGGTGATATATTAGGAAATTGCAGATTCTAAGCAACCGTAGCCATAAAAGACACCAAATATTAATAAATAATTGAAAAATAAAGTTAAAAAGTAATAAAATTTCACCTGTTTATATATTTTTATATCTATGGTCTCAAATGTAAACAAGAAATTGGGCTTTTTTCAAAAATAAATTTCGGGTACTTGCGCTGGAGACACGTTAGCGAAACATATATTTTTA